>BHFT01045733.1:0-19549 GCA_004320025.1 Laticauda laticaudata | reverse complement strand
CCCATCCGCTTCCATCTGCTAGGCTTCCATGGAGCATCCGCTTTCCATCCTGGCTACGTCCTCCCCCCGTCCGTTCCTTTCTGTTGTTATCCGCTCTGGTTATGCAAATTCGGGGCACTTTTAGAACGAATAACAACGGATGGAACATTTTCTCATCCGCTGTGTCCTTTTTACAAACGTATTGCATCCGTCGGCCAATGTGACAGGCCCTTTACATCTTACTTCTTCTCTCTCACCAGGATACTAACATGTCTTTCCAGCTTGCCCAATTTTGTGCCATCCATCCTACTTACAACTGAAAAGTAGTACAAATTTTGGTAACTGCTACCACTATATGTATTATGCTACTTTATTATTTATTTGATATAGCTTTGTTATATTTATGTTTATTTTTTATTTTTATTAATTATAGGTTTGTATATTTTTAGTGTAGATGTCAGCTTTGGAAGCTGTATTGAGATTCGATGCTCCCACGCTGCGATAAGCCTGAGAAAGTGGGAGGGGGGATTCAATTGAGTAGCTCTAAGTAGACAAAATAAAATACTTTTGTCAGTTCAAAATCATTGAGTATGGTGCAGAATGAAATAAAGATCTTACTTTAGAATGGATCGTGATTGGGCCATGAGATGTGATGATGGCCAAGGAAGGAAGCCCGAAAACTTTCAGATTCAGAATTCCACAGATGTGCCAGTTTACTATCCAAATAAAGGTAGCTTTGAGATATGCCTGTCTTGGAGTTATTGATTGGAATGGAGGTTTGCTGGAATGTTGACATTATCCCAAATCTCTAAACGAACTCTAGTACCCCAAAAAGGGGGCTGTCAGGGGTGCTGAGCCCCAGCACTGATTCCAAAAATGGAGCAGTGCAAAGACTCAGTGAAGATGAAAGAAATGGAAGGAGCGACAGAAGGGACTTTGGGACTGGACACCAGAAAACTAATTGGAGCCCCAGCCTCTCTTCTGAAAAGGCATTGCAGGTGATAGAAGTGGCAGAAGAGAGACAGAGATTAGGCACCTATCCCAAGGAGATGGATTCAGAGTACCAGCCTCAGGAGATGGATTCATGGAGGAACTGCCAAACAGAGCTGAATACAGGGATGAGACCAGAGGAAAAGTTGCCTGAACACCTTTCTTTCTCCAGCCCTCCCCTAAAAGGATGTCTTATGAGGCAGAGTGGAGAAGTGGGGGGAGGTTGGGATCAGACAACTCCCAAGATTGCAACCTGTGGCCTCCATCCCGAAGCCAGGCATTGGCAGGAATCCCAGAACAACTCCAGCAACTTAAGGTGGAAAGTTATGTCTCACAGCTACAACCTCTCCAGATGAGCTGGGTTCTAATGCAGCCCACCTTTACTTTCCCTAGTCCAAGAATTGACTGGGGAATCACTGTGGAGTCTGTTGGGGGTGATCTGCAAATCGGCCCAGCCTGGCAGACCCAAGAAGCAAGGGAGAGACAGCAGACATTAAAAACCCCAAGCTACCCCCCTCCACAACCAGAAAGGAGATTACCCCCTGCAGAGAGTATTCTTCCAGGGTGTGGATTTTATCCTGGTCAAGGGTGGGTCTAATGCCAGTGGACATGCACAATCTGGTTCAGGAGCACCCTGGGCCCAAAGAGAAGGAGCTATCTCTTCTCAGCAAAGAGATCTGCACAAGCAGCGGATGACAGCCATCCTCCTCTTCCCATCGTGGAGAAGAATGTCACAAATGGCCTCTGCTCACTATATACTAATTCAGCTGTCCCTTGGGGCAACCCTGCAGGGGCCCTTCTTCCAGAGTGCCCCAACTGGCCAGCAATTCCTAATACAGCCCACCTACCTGCCCAGGCTGGCTCAATACATTCCAGCTCAGCCCGCAGTTGCTATGGCGATCCCACCCCCCCACCCTCAGACCAAATAGCTTTTAAAGCAATGTTTGATGGATGATGCGAACATTTTGCTTACTTTCTTACTCAGATATGGTCCCACATAGATTGGTTTGGAAATCAATATGTAACAGATTGTGACTTAGTTGCTGCAATCACAGATGGGATGAATGAGGGGGATGCTTCTGATTGGTAGCTCAATTGCACTACAAAGAAGTGCCAGATGTCAATGCCTTCCTTGAACTCCTTAGGTTTAGGTTCAACTATCCTGATAGAATTGGAGAAAGTGAAGACAAAATAATGGAAATGAAACAAAGCAAGCGACCCTTAAAAGACTTTGTATGGGACTTTAGAAGGGTAGCAAGCAATCTCATGAACTGGCCTGAAAGAATACTTCTGCACTATTTCAAGAATGCTATTGGCCCAGAAGTTAAAAAACATGCCACATTAGAGGAATACCAGAGATGCTACAGGATTGGTATACAATGTCCCTCAGGCTGGACAGGGAAATCAACCCACAAAGAAAACCTCCTTCTGAAGGCCCTCCTAGGAGAACACTGACCAGACCTGCTGAAGCTGCTCCTACCTGACCCACAAGGATTATAAAGTGCTATTAATGTCGCCAGAATGGCCATAGAAGAGACGACTGTCTAGCTCATGCACCTGTTTCACCAGCTCCACAATCGACGCCTAGTACAGCTGTCAGGGGTCAAAGAAATCCACAAAAGCCTCCAGACAGTAGCTGGTTTGCTAGACACACTAGCAAAGTGTGTGGAAGCATGGAACTTCCGACCTGAAAAATTCTTCCTGGAGAAACCAATGAAGAAGACGACCCCATGTTGAGTGCTGCCATCCCCCCTTTTACAGTTAAAATGAAATTGGTGGTGCCTGACATGGGGGAGGCAGGGGAGATAGAAGCCATCATAGATACCGGGTGCTCCAGATGCTTTATTGGCCACCCCATTGTTGAACAATTAGAAATAAAGACTAAATCCCTGAAATGCCCAATCAAGTTTAAACAAGTAGATGGGACTTTAATTGGGGGGATCCTGTGACCCAATTGACAGAGTTAATCAAACTATAGAGGGCAGACACTGTAACCTCATACGTTTTGTAGTGGTTCCAAAAATGTCAGAATCTGTCATATTGGGACTTGCTTGGCTGGATAAATGGGCTCCTACCATCAAGTGGGAAGATGGATACCAAAAAATCATAATTGGGATTGGCTTGCTTCCCCCCTTCCTCCAAAGATACTGCCACCCAACAGGGATCCACAATCAGATGCAGCAGCCACCACTTCAGACTCTCCTCCAAGTGTGCCCCAAGTCCCTAAAGAATACAGGGACTTAACTGAGGTGTTCAGTGAAGAGGAATGCAACATCTAACCCCCCCCATCGAGCCGCTGATTGTGCCATAGAATTAGAATCTGGGGCAAAACTGCCAAAACCAAAGATATATTCCATGATACCAGGTGAAATGACTTAGTTGAGAAAATACATCAGTAACAATTTGGACTGAGGTTTCATTGAACCTGGCAAGTCCAAGTTGGCAGCCCCAGTACTGTTTAAAGAAAAACAAGATGGCGGCTTGCACTTATGTGTGGATTTTAGGGGCATCAACATGGTATCAATAAAAAAACATGTAGCCCCTCCCCCTCATGAAGGACTTATTAAATAACCTATCAAAAGGCAAGGTTTTCACCAAGCAAGATCTGAGAGAAGTCTTCTACTGAGTTCACATAAAGGAGGGAGATGAATGGAAAACTGCCTTCAACTGCCTTCTGGATAGTTTCCAATTCCAAGTCATGCCTGTCGTACTCCAGGGGGCTCCCACAGTATTTATGCAACTCATCAATGAAGTGTTATATCCACACCTGTACAAAGGGGTCCTTGTCTACTTGGTGACATTCTTATATTCAGCGAAACCATAGAAGAATATGTCAAATTGGTCAGACAAGTACTGAAAAAAAAATTAGCTGCTGGTTTGGACCAGTTCATGAGAACCAGTAGTTCTGGTGAGCATTTGGCCCCACCTATTTTCCCCTGCTGTTTTCTGTGCTTCATTTTGTTGTTTTAGAGCACAGCCGATTTGTGCAACATAATGGTTTGCCGCAACACAGTTGTTTTATTCATAGAGGCTGCAATAGAAGGTAAGTATTAGAACTGAAAATGGGCTTTTTAAAATGCAGAGCACATGTGGGCACGTGAAGCCCATGCTCACTGAAGCAGTTGTTACACTGGTTGAATTGCACCACTGGCTAATACTAGTAGGCCAGAAAGAATGAAGCAACTGGCCCAAAGCTAAAAGGATACTCAGCTGTGGATGTATCTGGTGGTGAAAGGAAAGTCTGATGCTGTAAAGATCTATACTCCATGTGAACCTGGAATGTAAGATCCATGAATCAAGGCAAGGTGGGCATGGTCAAACAAGAGATCACAAGTCTGAACATTGACATCTTAGGGATCAGCGAACTAAAATGGACAGGAAGGGGTGAATTTAATTTAGATGATCATCAGTTATACTACTGTGGGCAAGAATCCCTCAGAAGAAATGGAGTAGCCTTCATAGTCAATAAAAGAGTAGGAAAAGCAATGCTGGGATACAATCCCCACAATGACAGAATGATCTCAGTGTGAATCCAAAGCAAACCATTCAACACCACAGTAATCAAAGTCTATACCTCAACCACTGGTGCCGAAAAGGATTAAATTGATGAGTTCTATGAAGCCATACAGCATCTTATAGAATTAGCACCAAAAATGATGTCCTTATCATCATGGGGGATTGGAATGCTAAAGTAGGAAGCCAAAAGATAACTGGAATAACAGGCAAGTGTGGCCTTGGAGTACAAAATGAAGCAGGACACATGCTGATAGAATTTTGTCAAGAAAATATAATGGTCATAGCAAACACTCTTTTCCAACAACCCAAGAGATAACTCTACACATGGACATCACCATCAGTAGTCAACACAGAAATCAGATTGACTATGTGCTCTGCAGCCAAAAATGGAGAAGCTCTATACAAGTAAAAACAAGACCAGGAGATGACTGTTGCTCAGACCATAAGCTTCTAATTGAAAAATTTAGGCTTAAATTAAAAAATGTAGGGAAAAGCATTAGGCCACTTAGAACTAAATCATGTCCCTGATGAATATACAGTAGAGGTGACAAATAGTTTAAAGAATTAGATCCGATAGACAGAGTACCTGAAGAACTATGGACAGAGGTTCACAACATTAAAAAGAGGTAGCAACTAAAACCATCCCAAAGAAAAAGAAATGCAAGAAAGCAAAATGGCTAACTGAGGAAGCTTTGCAAATAGCTGAGGAAAGAAATAAAGTGAAAGGCAAGGGAGAAAAAGAAAGATCCGCCCAACTGAATACAGAATTCCAGAGAATAGCTAGAAGAGAAAAGAATTCCTGCTTAAATGAACAGTGTAAAGAAATAGAAGAAAACAACAGAATAAGGACCAGAGATCTCTTCAAGAAAATTGGAGATATGAAGGGAATGTTTCAAGCAAAGATGGGCATAATAAAGGACCAAAATGGCAAGGACATAACAGAGGCAGAAGAGATTTAACCCCACTGCAGTGGTGTCCCACTGCATCAACGGGTGAAAAGAGGATGTAAAATGGACAAAAAAGCTTGCCATCCATTGGAAAACACGATGTATCCGTTGTGTACTCACTGCATACGTGATTCATATGCTCTATCCGTCAAACATCCATCTACTGCTATTTCATCTGCTCAAAAACTTTTGAGCTGCACAAAACTTTTTGAGTGGATGAACTTTCCACCGCGTAGGATCTACATCCGTGACATATACGGGCAACAAACATTCTACGTCCGTTGTCATCCGTTACACGTCCGCTGTAACCTCTCGGCATCCTCTGGGCATCCCCGCAACTCACATCCGCTGCAGCTGAAAGTGGAAAGAGGGAGGAAGTGAAAGGTACAAGGAACGTCCACACAGTGTTAGTAGCACAGAAATAGAAAGGATGTAAGCGGATGCATCTCGTATACAAAGGATTAAAACGGACAAAACGTTCGTCGTAATATGGGACGTATTTGTGATATTTAGGATTGTTCCTCGGAGTATGCCTAGAGTATGTTGGAAGAACAACACCTTAGCAGAAAACCGACATTCTCCTACAAAAAGGGGAGGAAAGTGTACCTGGATCGTCAGTATCATGTTCCAGCAGCCCTGGTGTGCAGACCTCTTTCAGCTCTTGCTCTTTGCCTCTTCCACTAGTCATCCATTTGATGTCCACCATGGATCATCGACAACACTCTTTTTTTTGGTTAGCCGCCATCATTCACCACCAGAACCAAGCCCTTCTCAGATTGTTTCACCTTTTCTACACAAAGGAGAATGAAGGAGACGTCCAAAGAGCTGTGTGGGCCCGAAGATGGATTGGAGAAGAGTTGGAGTTTGGAACTCTATGACAAGCTGATGGTGGAGCTGAGGAATGACGACACTCGTGCATTTCCAGCACTTCAATCGAGGATCCGTCAGCCAGTGTTTGACAAAAATTGTTGGAGCGTCCTGAGACCCAGGTTGACCAAGCAGAAGCACCAGCTTCCTATCCCAGCGCTGGACGCCTGATCTGAAGGTGCACTGACTCTGACCACCTGCCTCTGGAACCCATACAGAAAACAATGCAGATGCCTTGGAGGGTCACACAACACCATCAGCAAAGGTGGTCAGAGATGTGTGGGCAGGCGCAATCATCGAAGAATAGGTGGAGGAAGCTCGTCCAGTGCCCCAACCACTGAAAAAGGTGGAGGAAAGTTGCAGAACAGTTGGTAATCAGAGGTGAATTTTCCCCCCACAGACGTTGAGCCATAGAGGGAAAACGACGTGGCCTGCAAAAGTTCCCACCGCCAACTCCAGGGTCCTCTATCACAACTACAAAGGGCTTTCTTCAGTATCATCCTCTTCTCAGGTTGATGCTGACTAACAAGTTCAGTGTACATCAATGCTTCGGCAGACGGGTCTGCTTCAGATAGCCAGGTATACAACGCCAGTGATCTCAAGGCATGGCTGGAACACAATCTATCATTGGGTTTTCCAGATTCCAGAACCGCCTACCTCAATGACACACAAGATGTGCCTACTTTCATTCGGGGTTGATTGACACCTTCTTCGCCTCAGAACATAACCTTATGAAGCCCTTACAGTTCCAGAATTATGCTCCACCATGAAGAGAAGATCCTTCAAACTACAGGTTGTCCAGGGCAAGACGGGTTGGTGGAGAAGCTTTGGCATCCTGCCAAGCAACAAGGTTCCAGGTTACTTCTCACCACCATGCAGCATCACCCAGGACTGTGAGGAGCATCGGGGAAGCTCAGGCAAGAAGGAGCGCAACTCCTGAAACACTGGTGCAAACTCCCGAGCTGGAGCACAGGGATGGGCAAGTATAGGATGGTAAGATGCTTAATGATTGCTTCCTTGAGCCTGTCCAATCAACACTGATAACGATTGTGCCATGATTGTGCACACTGATAGATTGAGCCTGTCTGATCACACTGATAAGATTGTGCCAGCTGATAAGATTTGCACTTAACAATGGAATACCGGGCATTAATTAAAGAGTTTTGTTTATTTTGAAATGTGTTTGATCAATGAATAAATTGTTTATTGATAATAAACGGGCCAATATGTGTGGCAGCTGGCAGGAGGTGGACTATAAACAGTCCCAGCTTATGCTTGCAACTGGAGGCTATCTACTCCAAAACTATCCTTACCATCCCTACATCCACAGATATCCTCACACATCCCATTACGATCGCTACTCCCCACACAACTATGCCTTTACCAATCCTACAGTATCCTTACACCCATCCCACAGCTATCCTTACCCTCCCTACAACTATCCCACAAGCATGCAAAGGCTTAACCTTTTTTTCAAGTTTTTCACCAACATTTTATTAAAGTAAATTAAATTGAACCAAGTGTGCTGAAAGCCAAAAGATAACCTTTTATTAACAACTGTCTTTAAGTAAACTGTTATGAACTTTATTAAAAAAGGCAAAAATGACCCAAGTAAAGGTGTCATTAGCAAAGAATACGGTGAAACAGGTAACCAACTCAGTCTGTGGCACATTCTCTGCAGTCACTCTGAGGCCTGTCCATGGTCTCAGTGTTCGAGCAGCCAGGACTGTGGAGGTGCTGTTCCTGGAAGTTGCTGGTCTGAGGCGCCATTTTGGGGTGCCTGGCCCGAGAGTACAACAGGGATGTTTGCGTTCAGGAAGCTCTCAGAGAGCTGACTCAATCCCCCGTGAGATTGAGAGGCCCTTCCTCACGACTGGGATGTCAGTCACATCCTGAAGCGAGATTTTCTGTTTAGCGGGCTTGGCTTGGGTGGGAGGAAGAAGGGTTCAGGTGGAGTCTCCGTCTGGTCTCGCCAGCTGGTTGAGTGAGCGCATCTAGGGCACGTGGAGACTTGAGAAGTCTTGACTGGACCTGAGAAGGGATGCTCTGGTGTGGAGGAAGTCCTGGTACTCATAGCCTTTGTAGGTGAGGGACTGTTGAAAGCCGTGGAAGGGCTGTGACATCACAACTGGATGGAAGGAGCAGACCTGAGTGGGTTGGAGCAGGTTTCAGCTGGGCCCAGAGGGTGGTGCAGCAAGTGCTGTGATTTTCTCCTTCATCACCTGTACTGGGTTTTGGCAGGTCCATGAGGGTCTGGCTCACGTTCGTATGAAGGTCTTGTGGTTAAGGGATGCATATCACTTGTGGACCAGCTGAGAGAGAAGATCTGTGCTGGTCTTCGTGGTGTCCCTGATTCCAGCAGGACAGTTTGTGGCTCTGGCCCTCCAGTCTGTCGGGTGTGGTTGTCTCGTTTGCTGCTTTCTCTTGCTCCATTTTGAGACAGGGGCATCTCCACGTCCTCTGGCATGGGAAGGCAGCGTGTTCGGGGGGGTCTCTGCCGTGGGGACCCTCCGAAAGACACCAGCCTGCGACATGATATGCTGTCTCGCTGGCTGCGAAAAGGAGTGGCTCTCTGGTGGCTGTCTGCAGGGAAGGGTTCTGAACAGAGGGGCTGCCCTCGGTGGCAGATCCACCCTCCAGGAAGCTCACCTTGACCATTGACGTACATCTCCTGGTCAGTGAGCTTGACAGCGGCCTGCCAGTTTCTTGAAGTTGTCAGCTTTGCCATACCAGGTGTGCGATGTGCTTCCCACATCCCAGGAGTATGCTTCTGAAGTCTGTAGCCCAAGACTTCTCTGCCTTTGTCTCTCGATGGCCTGTCCTTCTTGGTGTTGCGATAGAGCCTGTGGCCTTACTCCAACAGGTTACTCGTTCTCTCCTCAGCCATTCCAGCATCTCTTCCTCCATGGTCTTCGACAATGGAGTCGATTGTTACTTAAGTTCTCCTCTCTTCCTCTCCTTGCCTTGCCTCTTCCTCCCTCTGGGCAGCGGGCTTCAGGGCCCTCAGTCAGCAGGGCTTTGAGGGCCTTGAGGCTGGTCATCACAGTAGAGCACCAGCAGCACCAGCAGGAAGAAGTTACCAGCAGCACCGAGCAGCACCAGCAGCCACGAGTAGCAGTCAGAAAGCATTAGCGACGCAGAGCAGCAGGAGAAGCACCAGCAGCACCAGCAGAGAAGCACCAGCAGCAGCAACACCAGGAGCACCAGGAGCAGCAGCTAGCAACAGATAGCACCAGCAGCTTCAGAGTCAGCACCAAGCGGGGTGGAATGTGTTGTTCTGTCCTTTCTTGCCAGGGTGGCAGGAGTCGGCAACAGGCTTCCTCTTCTTCCCATTGGTGTTCCTCTTCAGATTGTCTCTGGCAGCAGGTCTTTCTCTGAATGCCTATGCTTGCGAGCTGCAATCCTTTTTATATCCGCGGGAACTGACACAATTCACCCTTCCCCGCAGATGCGCAGTGAATGCCTTCCGCATCCGCTAATGCATCATATAGGCATTCTGTTGACTGCATCCGCGTCATCCACTACTGCATCCACCCTTTTCCCGCTATTGTGTCCGCTTTGCTATTTTCTCGCCCGCAAACCCTGCGGATGTGTCATCCGCTTCCATCTGCTCCCATCCCGCTCAGGCTTTCCTACGGAACATCCGCTTTCCATCTCGTACGTATAACCCCCATCCGTTCCTTCTCCGTTGTTTTACCGATCTTGTTTATGCAAAATTTGGGCACTTTTGAGAGCGGATAAACCAATGGATGGAGCAGAGCCACCCCCAAAATTTTGCTCGTCCGCTGTGTCCTTTTTGCACACGTTTTGCATCCGTCGGCCAGTGTGACCTAGACTTAAGAAGCAATGTGTCAAAATTATACAGAAGAACTGTACAAGAATGAGCTTAACATCCCTGATAACCACGATGGGGTGGTCACTGACCTCAAGTCAGACATCCTAGAATCTGAAATAAAATGGGCCTTCGGAAATCTGAGCAACAACAAAGCTAGTGGAGGTGACAGTATTCCAGCTGAACTATTCAAAATCTTAAAAGACAATGCAGTAAAAATGCTACAATCAATTTTCCAGCAAATTTGGAAAACTCACCAGGATTGGAAAAACTCAGTTTACATTCCAGTTCCAAAGAAAGGCAATGCCAAAAAATGTTCAAACTACCGCACCATTGCACTCATTTCACATGCTGGTAAAATTATGCTCAAAATTCTACAAGATAGGCCCAGCAGTATGTTGACCAAGAACTTCCAGAAGTATAGGCAGGATTTCGAAGAGGCAAAGGAACCAGAGATCAATGCCAACATATGTTGGATCATGGAAAAAGATAGGGAGTTCCAAAAAAACATCTGCTTCATTGACTATGCTAAAGCCTTTGATTGTATGGATCACAACAAATTGTGGCAAGTTCTTAAAAAGATGGGAGTACCAGACCATCTTATTTGTCCCTTGAGAAATCTTTATGCAGGTCAAGAAGCAACAGTGGGAACTGGACACTGATTGGTTCAAAATTGGGAAAGGAGTTCAACAAGGCTATATACTGTCGCCTTGCCTATTTAACTTATATGCAGAGCACATCATGAGAAAGGCGGAGCTAGATAAATCAAAGATTGGAATTAAGATTACTGGGAGAAATATCAACAATCTCAGATATGCAGATGATACCACTCTTTTTTAAAAAAAAAACAAAGTTTTTATTTTTTACAACAAACATACGAACAAAACATAAAAACATAAAACCATCTTTCAATTATAGACATACAGTATGTCAGTTGGTTACAATCTTTTGTGCTATCCTTTCTTTACCATTACTCACAAGTTAAATAAATTCTCATCTTATCGATCTAGTTTTTGCTTATATAATATCAATGATTAAACATTCATTTGACTATTTTTCCATCATTTTATACGAGATATTCTAATTTTCATTATGTTTTAATCTTATACATTCATCCAATGGTGATATATTTTATACTGTATTCTATATCAATCTATTAACTTAATCTATTCATTTCAAATGACAATTTACTCATTTTGGCACAGTCCATGATTTTCTTAATAATTTCCTCGTGCATAGGTATTTTTTCATTTTTCCACTTCTTAGCAAATACAATTCTAGCCGCTGTTAAAACATTTACAATCAAATATTTCAATTCTTTACAATATTATAATTCCCAATAAAAATTATCTCAGGTTAAAGTCTAATGTGTTGTTTTGTCACATTTTTTTCCAACCATGTGTGGATTATAGTCCAAATCTTTTTGCATCCGCAGCATGTCCACCACATGTGTAATATGAACCAGGTATCTGATGACATTTCCAACATTTAATTTCCAATTTATCTTGAACATCCATGGCAATTCTCGTTTGGGGGTAAGGCTGCCCACTTGAAAACATCTATACAAATTCTTTATACGCAGTTGACATTGTCATTTTATAATTCTGAACACCACAATTTTTTGCCTATTTATCTAAGTCAATCCCATATCTGAAATTTTCCCACGCAATCATTGTTTCTTTTACTTGCTTCTTCTCTAATTTTAAACTTAGCAAATGTCCATAAAGTTTTGTTATTACTTTTTTCATCAGTACCCTGTCAAAATTTTATCTAAATCTGTTCCAATTTGTCAAAGATGCCCTTCTGTTTAACATCTTTATCAAATCTATATTGTATTGCCAAATATGAAAACCAATTAATTTTTACACCTTGTTCTTCCAATGCTTGCATAGATTTAAGTTTTCACCCTTTCATTTAATATCTCACCATATCTAACTGTCCTTTTTATATATTATTGGGATAGGAAAAAGCTTCAATTAGCAGATACCCATTGTGCGAATTGAATGATGTGGTACTGAAACGAAATGTATATACAATACAAACCGAATTGGCTATTGTATATAACCGCAATATACAACCGAATTGTATATTCCGGATTCAGGGTCGTGAACTTGCTAGGAGAGACTTGTTGGATGTCTTTTGGAATAGAATTGTGGAATAGAAGGGAAAGAAGTTCACATGTGTAGTTAACAACGGAAGATTGAGGAGAAGATATCATCAGATGTTGCGGCAGGAGGTGAAGGGCTTTAGTAGGATGGCATACAGCCCATTCATATAAAGCATACCAACCAACAGGGATAACTAAATTGCTGCGACTCCACAATATTTCTCTGCAAAGTAAGAGAGGCTAGGAGGGTTGAAACCGACGCTGATTGACAGATTATTGCAAACAGGGAACTGTATGGAACCTACTATTCACCGTTCAATTCATTGTTTTAGCAGTTAATTAAAAAAGGATGGGCGAAGTATAGATTGGTGGTTAATGATTTGCAGGAGGATCAATGAGATAATGGTTCCTAGATTCCCATGGTTTCCTGATCCCATAACATCTTGCGGGCGGATCCCTCCCAAAGACAAATGCGTTTACTGCTGATAGAATCTGAGGATGCTTGGGCGTTTTGCCCCTTGGAGGAGGGGAAGAGAAGAGACATTGTTTGCCTTTGAATGGGAATGATCCTGAGAGTGGAAGGAAACCGCAGTGAAGCTGGACAGTACTTCTTCAAGGATATACAGAGCCCTTTGTTAGTTTTGGGACAGGCTTTGAGAAGAAAAGTTGGTTGTCGTTTGAGGAGACGAGAAAGAATAACCCTAATTCAGTACGTGGATGACTTGTTTGACTGGGGAGAATTGAGAGGAAGTAGAGCTGCCTTCTGTGAGTCTGTTGAATGGCTGAAGGAGCAGGGCTGAAATCTCAAAAGATGGAAGCTTCAGTTTTGTTGAAAAAAAGGTGAAATATTTGGGACATTTACATTCACGCAGGCGGGTTAGGTCCTTGGACCCTGAAAGGGTGTTGAAGGGGATCATAAGCTTGGCTCCCTTCCCAGGAACAAGACAGACGGTGCCGGAAAGCCCATTTGGAATTATTGGGGTATTGCAGAATCTGGGCCTAAGACCAATTCACAGTGTTTGGCAACAGTTTTTGCATAGAAAGTTGGCCTGGAAAGCGGCGAGCACATAGAATGGGATGAGGGAGCATAGTGAAAGGGTGGGAAAAAAAAAAAGTGAGCTGAAGAAGAGCTGAAGAAGGCTGAACCGCTCCAGTTTAGCCTTCCCAAACCTGAAATTACCGTTTCATTTGTATGGTTGATGGTGCGTGGCTCAGGAACAGCAGTTGGAGTCCTTGACCCAAAAGAGGGGGGGCAGTACCAGCTGGTAGCCTTCCTAAGCAAGTGCTTTGGCAGCCTGTTTGTGAGAAGGTATGGCCAGTTTGTGTTCAGGCGTGTGGCCGATGCAACAGTGATGTTCGGTGGTGGAGAGCAAAAAGTTAACCTTTTGGAGAGCTTTGGTGGTGCATTTCACCTCATCAGGTGAACTCAGTGTTGAGCCATGCTGGCTACCACTTGGGATGAACCGAAGGGGAGCAGATATTGAAGTATGAAACCATTTGAGAACCAGTCCTGCATATTAGGGAACTGATAATAGCGAACAGACAAGAATCTAAATCCAGCAGAATTCTGGAGGGGAGAAGGCAGCATGGGGAACCAGAAGACCTATGATTGTTATTGCAAGTGGATCTCATGATGAAGCGTTTACAGAGGACTTGGAAGAGACTCCATCTGGAGAAGGGACGCAGAAGTGGTTTGTAGATGGATCTAGCAAGGCGTGCGAAAATTTGGAAAGCCGAAAATCTGGTTTGCAAAGTAACCGGGGAAGGTGAGCGCAATAGCATGAAAGGAAAAAACAGGTCACGCCAGCTGCTGGTCACGGGGGACCAGAAATGTGAATTGCTTGCCCTGACCAGAGCCTTGGAATTGCTGAGGGGGATGGAAGTAATGATTTGGATGATTCCAAGTATGCCATTGGGGGGTGTGTGCACACATTTGCGAAAAAATCTGGAAAGAAAAGAGGGGGTATTCTTAAGTTGGATGGGAAGTCATAATAGAGCAAGATGCAGTTTAGTAGAACAATCACTTAGAGCATATAGCAACCCCAGACATGAGTATCATATTGTCCATCCGTGATACGCCCACATTTCAGAAGGGGAACCACACCGGAGGTTGGTTGGAAAAGTCGTGCCATGGGCGGACAAAGCGGCAAAGGAAGCCTCTTAGGGGAGATAGCCCGTTGGTAATGATATCTATACAAAAAGATATATCTGGAAAGGAGGTACGAAAGAGAGGAGAGGCAAAATTGGAGCCAGAGCAAAAAGGAAAAGTTGCCGAGTTGAGAAAGAGAGACGACTTTGTGCCCAGAGGATGGAAGACATTGGAAGGAGGTCAAGGTTGCTTCATGAAGGACGAGACATGGGGAACGGAAAGGCCTAGGTCATGCTCCGGTATAAACCTCGACTATTTGGAGTCTGAGATGTCGACGGTAGCTCAGCAGCATCTCTTGGCGAAATGTTTTGAGTGTTGTCCAATTTGAAGTAAATAAAGAAAGCGCGCACGCAAGAAAGAGATGAAGGCGACCCCTAAGTGGGTTAGGCCTTTTCACGAGAGCACAAATTGATTTCACCTTGATGTTGCCCAGAAAAGGAAAGGGTTTTGGAAAAATACCTCGCTTGTGATTCAAAGAGTCAACTTAACGGGGCGGGTAGAGGCTCCTTTATATCCCTATCTAGAGGAAGAGACCACAGCAATACCCACACAGTAGCCAAGACTCCTTACTAGATACAGATTAGTGCTCAGGTTCGATATGGAATGATGAACAGCAATAGATTCAGACAGAGGAACTCTTTCACCCAAAGGTTCTGCAAAGGGTAATGAGGTGGTGCGGGATGAAATGGGAATTACATACCCATTGTATCCTGAATACCAGTGGGAAAAATTGAATATAAAGCGAACGTTCGGGGTGAGTCCTGAGAAACAACTTGACCAAACATAAACAACTTGAAAATTGTGCTTGCTGATGGACAGAAGAATCTTCCTTTACCTCTGCTCAGGAATCAGAAACTTTGTCCAAGGAAAGACACAGGGATTTTCTCCCTTTGATAATTGCTGATGGTGGGAGTACCCTTATTTGGCCAAATTAAGGCATCATACCAGAGTTCAGGCGGACTTGGTTCCTTTCAGAAATGAGTTTTGCTGGCACTGTCTCCGCGTCTTTGCTTTCTCTTCACAAAACAGGACTGTTGGTGCAACGACCACCTTTGGCCTGGTAGCCAACACCCACACGAGGCTGGAGACTGGCGGTCCTGATAAAGACTTGCGAGAAGGAAAACTGCTTCTCATATCCAATAGCTGGGAAGGTTCCATACCAGGTGCTAAACTATGACTATATGTCCGCCTGACTCGCGGAAGGAGTCTGGACGCAATATATCAGCAGAGTTCAATAAAGCCACCGGAACTTCGAGAGGAGAAAACCTTGGAGGCAATGCAAGTGGACGGTACAACTGCCAAGTAACCTTGAAGAAATAGCAGCAAAACCACCAATGGAGATTGTTGCTGAACTCTTAATATGGAGAGGTTGACAATAAATTTGTTGAGACTAGTATTATTACATTAATACATCCCAAGAAGTTCACAACTATGTTGCGACCCTGCGGGTGACTTTGGGGAACAGACTTGTGGAAGAGATGACAATGTGCTTCATAAAGTGTTCGATCTCAAGAAGGTACTCACATTCCTTTGAACATCACCACACTTGCTGGTTATGCAGCACATGCACAGGAAGAACAGGTGAAGGAATTAATCCTACATGCCCAATTCCACTTGATCAGAACAGACTAAGACCACAGGGGCACGTGGCCGACAGAAAAATAATCGTGTGTAGAACGAAATATAACAGAAGGATTTGTTTTCATTTTAAGAGAACGGCGAATGTGTGTTTTAGGGAGAAATTGAAACGAGAGGCTACATTTAGGAGATTTGGGAAAAATGTAATGAGACTTTTGCATATGCAAGTTTATCATTCCTGTAAGTAACCATAGCTATACCAAAGAGTGATCATAAGATTAGATATTTATTTTTATATCAGGATTAGTATCAAGATGTGTAGCATCTTGAGGGAAATGAATCAATTTGTTCGAACCGAACATCACAACAGACCCTATGCCTATGGAAAACTTTTGGCCGGTATTGTGTGCGGGAAATATGCATAACAGGGAATAGCCACCTTACTGGGAGTGCCAGCATGGTACCACTCGCGTACTTGTTGCATTACTTAGCTGAAATATATACAACCTTGATGGCCTTCCCCAAGGTCCTGAATGAGCATTAATAAAGGCAGACTCCACGAATTTGTCGCCTTTTACGCAGAAGGACTCTGCGACCAAATCTCCAAGTGGTATAAATAACATCAAAGATTGAGATAGTAGCTATGAAGAAGGAACTACCGAGATAATACATATTTTCTAAATAACTTCATGGTAAACAATGTTTCCAATGATACAATAAAGAATAATTAAATGAGATCAACATACGAGCTTTCTTGAAGTAAAGATAAGGTTGGTGCTCTACAAAAAATAGGTTATGCTTTAGACATATGTATTTTGAGGCTACAAAAGGGTGTGTATTGTGTGCTCTGATTCATTCCAACATTGCTTGTGTATACAATAAACCTATGATTCCAACCCGAATAGTACCAAAGAACAGGTGAAAAGTAATGGTCTTGGAAGAAAGAATGTAGTTTAGGCGCTCGTGAATTCCCTTATCCACAAAGAGGTGACATCCTTCATTGCCAGACCTGTGGGAGGGAGCAATCATAAGGTCTTGGCTTCCCAGTTCCACTTGGTTCTGAGAATCTACCATAAATGGGAATTATATTGATTATTGATGTGATGCCCTGTCGCCTATTGCTGTTGTATGCTGTATAACAAGCTGTCTCCCTGGTGCAAATAACGAACCCTGCTGTGGGAAAGAATAGCGAAATCCTTGGTCACCAGATTTGAGAAGAAGCACGGAGCAGAACCCTCTAATGATCATGGCTATCGCCGGAGAAGAAAGCACTCAATAGAAAGAAGCAGAAGATCTTGCTACTGGATTTAGACAAGATAGAAAAAGAACACAAGGGGGGATCTGCTGAGCAAGAACCGAAAGTCATATTGGATGGCCCAACTTGAATTTAAATTAAGGAAGTTGCTTGTCTCAAAAACTCAAGAGAACCTCTGGCATAAATAAGAAAGTGTTCCAGTTTGTGCACAAAGAGAAAAAAAAACTAAGATGTAGGCATAGGAACACATGAGGAGTTTGTAATAAAGCTGCTGAGCTGCTGTTCAGAAACGTGTAACCTGTTTTTAAGCTAGATAGGGAGCCAGCATAAACCTTGTAGAAATATATTTGTGTCAATTTGTAAAAACAGACAAGAATGTGAAACAACAAAGCCCTCGTACAAGGGGTGACAGTTAGGGTATAAAAATGGCCGGACCTGAATTTTGCTCCGGGTTCCTTCATCCTTGAAGGAACCGTACCCGTCTCTGCAGACACGTGAATAAAACCTTGTTTTCCTTGGATCAACGAATCTTTTGGTGGTTTTTTATCTGTTTTCACCTCACAATCGCCAGCATTAGATCAGGGTCGACTGAAGAGACAGGACGCTCAGGAACAATAAAGTAACTCTTTATTGAAGATCCCAATGGAAGCGGCTGAGCTGCCACCAGCTGTCCAATATTTCAGAGACTTTCAGCTCTTCAATTTCCTGTGGGGGAAATTGCTCTAATGCAGGAGTGAGATTCAACTGGCGTTACTACTGGTTTGGTGATTATGTTTTTCTATAGAATCGGGCAGGACCGGTAGCATCCCATCCCTGCTCTAATAGGGGGATTCTGATGTCAGAATCTACTCCCTGCTGAATATTCAACAGAAAGAAGCAATCTAGAACGAAGGAGAGATTTCCTGACAGTGAGAATTATTACTTAGTGGGATGGTTTGCCTTTAAAAGTTGTGGGTGCTCCATTACTAGAGGCTTTTAAGAAGAATTGGACAACCACTTGTCTGAAAGACAGTGTGAGGTCTGTAATTTATGTAGCAGGTTGGACTAAAACACCTCTAAGGTCCCTTCCAATTCTGTTATTCTGTATGTTACAATTTACAACAGACTTTTTTGTACATTGTGGATTTTCTGCCAGTGAAATACAATAGACTATTAACAAAGTGTTTTGAAGTTTAATTTTTCTGTTAACTATGTTTCCATATAGTAGATTGATATCAGGCTAACTGGACTGGGTAAGCAGTATTGTAGAAATGTATAAGTTGTGTGCCTGCTTCACAAGTGGAGTGTTCATTAAGAGTTCATTAGACATCAGTAACCTGAGATTCTCTGCCCAGTTCATCAGTCTATATTCTTCAATATTCAACTCGGAAGGACAATTTATGTATATGTCTGTTTTGTTTTTTAATGCGCTTTGTTAGGAATATGAGTCTCCTAACAGGCATTTGGGTTAGAAATATATAAACCAGGATAGACATTTTAATACTGTCTCTTTAAGGGAATGCAAGAGCGTGCAATTGGGTGTGGTTTCTCAAACGGCCATAAGTTGGAGCCAGAAATCTGGTTTCTCTTGGTCTGAGTCTCAGAAGAGAATGTATCTTTGTTTCCATCTGTTGGAAAGTATTGCTGTTGCTCCATTTTTCCTAATTGATTGATATTACTGGATTTAATGTTAGTCTGATATTGAACTGTTTTTGACACTGGACTTTGATATTTGGATTTTCCCTGGATTGAAAAACTGACTGATTTAACTTGTGAATGCCTNGTGTGTATAATTCCAACACTACTCTCTATACGTCTCCCTGTATGCGCTCATTCTCCTAACAGGGAATTACCTCAACACGCTTTTTGGTGTAGTCTTTTTTTTGTTTTGTTTTTTGCTTTTGGGGAGTTTGTATTTTAATATGAATAAAAAAATTGGTTCAAAAATAGGGATTTAAATATTGATATAAACAATATGAAATATTTTAATTCTCCTTTCCTTGGGTATGTCTTTAGAGACAATATGCAATATTTTATGCATTTCAAACAGAATATAAAAGTATAACACATCCATTAAAATTTAGTTTTAATAGAATGACAATTTTTCCAAAAAAACAGATTAAAAATTAAAAGATGTTGATATTTTGAGTAGATCAAAGGATTTTCTTTGCTATCTAGTCTAATGAAATTAGTTTTTAATAGAGCATTTATCAGCAAATATGGAGTATAACTGTAAATGAGGTCAGCAAAAGTAAGGAAGAACTATTGCCATCTAGCAGTTAAGCCCCTGTCACACTGCACCAACGGATGCAAAGAGGATGTAAAATGGACAAAAAAGCTTGCCATCTGT
>BHFT01045730.1:0-11942 GCA_004320025.1 Laticauda laticaudata | reverse complement strand
CCATGTTCCATATCTTCTTGCTTGCGAGTTTAAATAAGAGTTGTTGTCTGGAACCAGTTCTCACGCGCTTCTTTTCCGGAATGGAACACTTGGTGATGCAAGGTGGGATCGTCGTCGAAGCCAGAGACCGAACGCATGCTAGCAATCTGACCCGAGCAAGAGAGATAGCTGGTAACAATGCACCGCCGCACCCTTCATATCTGACTTCAATCAGCCATCTGAGTCACCAACTTCTAGATGGCAGAGAGACACTGGTGCCTTTTACTCAAGATGCTCTCGAAGGCGGAACACAATTAAAACACTTGATTGGGAAGCCCAAACAATCTTCGCCGGAGTTATATATCGATCCATGAGTACCTTTTATGGTAGACCCTTTCTATCGTAACCAACCACAAGCCTCTTCTTGAAATCCTAAGTGGAACAGCCAACTCCCTGATGTCCTCCTACGAATGACAAGTAGTAGTCTGAAATCCTCGCTGCTACTCTACACAACTTGCTCCACAGACATGGCAAAGGCCATCTCAACACTGCCAATGACCTGAAGCCGTTCTCGTTGTCCATCACAGAGGATGAACCTGCCCTCCCAACCTACCTCCACATTCAGCTTGAGACCTGCCTGGAGCCTACCGCTTGATGGCAGCTGACCTCGAAGAGCCAAGCAGCAAAGACCTTTTGACAGTGCACATACTGACTGGGTAGGTAAACGCCCATGTCAGCACTGAACCAACGGCATGCAAAAGAGGATGTAAAACGGACAAAAAACTTGGCCATCCGTTCAAAAAATGCGATGTACCTCACTGCTCCATTTTGTTTCGTCTCTATTCCGTCCAGCATCTGTTTATTGACTTTCATCCGCTCGGCGCATAAAGTTTTAGGCTGGCGCAAAACTTATTTTTTCGGAAAATGTATCAGTTCGTCCCAATTTCTGCATGCCGCTGCGCATCCGCTACGCATGTGCGCTAATGTCGGCTATTCCCGCATACGCATCCGCGCAACTCCATCCACCCGGACGCAGGGAGGAAGCGGAACAGCTTGCGGAACGGATGCAGAAACGGATGCCTAAGTGGATGCAGCAACGGAAACAAGCGTTTAAAACGGAAAAAACGTTCACGCAGAGGGGACCTATCTAGATATTAAGGATGTCTACAGGAGCCTAGAGGCATGCTAGCGGAAACTATATGCCTATAAAAAGGGGGAGCAACTCGTCCTGCATGCTCACTTTCAGAAGAAGCAGCCCGCGGTGCAACGATCTGCAGGCCTTCATCTGCCTCTTCTCTTCCACAGCACTCCAGTCCATGTCCACCGTAGGATTGTAAAAAGTCCTTTGGCAGCTCACCAGTCGTTCTGCAAACAGTGCGAAGCCATCTGCAAGGCTCTGTGAACTCTAAATGCGAGAAGAAGGAGCCACCCAAAAAGAGTCTGGATCCAAAGATTGGTTCGCCAGAAGAGCAGAGGAACCGGACTGTACACAACAAGCTGATGGTGGAGCTCAGGAACGGAAGGAACTCGGGCATTCCAAACTTCATGAGGATGCCTCCAGCATGTTTTGACGAAGTTGTGCAGCGCTTGACACCAGCAGGTTTTGAACCAAGACAAACCACCATCCCGCTTCCAGCCCAGCCTGGAACCTGGGCTCACGGTGGCACTGACTCTCACCACCTGGCCTCAGGGACTCCTACAGGGAAGCATGCAGTACGGCTGGACGGGTGCCATCCCAAACACAAATCAGCATGTGGTCAAGTAAGTGGTGGCAGGCCCATATTGAAGAATACAAGGAGGACGCTCCTCCGTGCCCTCCCACTGAAGAAGAATGGAAAGAAAGTTGCAGAGCAGTGGTTCAGAAGTGGAACCTTCCCCCACACCCGTTGGAGCATAGGTGGCAAGCCCGTGCCTGCAAAGCGCCAGCGCCAAGTCGGGGTCCACTTACTCTCAACTCAAGGGCTTTCCTTCAGCTGCATCCTCTCATCACCATGGTCCGATGCTGACTACAAGTTCATGTACAGTGATGCTTCAAGGCAACGGCTCATCTTCAGATGCCAGGTATACAACGCCAGTCACTCAAGGAAGGAGCTGGAAGGCAACTCATCGTGGTTTCCAGATCCAGAACCTGCAAAACACGCAAGATGTGCCTCTACTTCATCGTGGGGGATGACGGCCTTCTCCCTCACAGACCGCCTACCTCATTAAGCCTACACTTCCAGACTCCTCACCCGTGAAAGAGGATCTTCAACTCAGGCTTGTCCAGGGCAGGCGGGGTGTGGAGTACGCCTTTTGGCATCCTGTGCCCAACAGGTTCAGGTACTTCTCACCACCATGCAGCATGCCCAGAGACCGTGAGGAAGATCGTCGGAAGCTTGCTGCAATCCTGCACAATCTCATGCGCCCCCTCTACCTCAGTCTTGGCAGAACAGGCTCGTGACCTCCAGCAAGCGCAATGGGTGACATGGAGCTGGGAATGGAGGCAAGGGCGAAACCTGATTGACATTGGAGGATGTGCAGGCCCAACAGAGCCTCACATGACACGAAGAAGCAGCGCACCTCCTGAAACATGGTGAACTCCCCAGCTGGAGCAGTGGAGTGGCAAGACAGGATGGTAGATGCTTAACTGGATGCTTCCTTGAGCGCTCGTCCTCAAATCAACACTGATGAGATGTGTTGCCATGTATGTTTGGTGGGCCTATAATGAACCGGGTGTTTAATAAGAGTTGAGTTTAGGTTGACATGCGTGGATAATTATTAGCATTATTATTGGAATAATAAGGGCCATAGGTGTGGCACCTGGGAGGGTGGAACTACAGTCCATATGCTTGCACTGAGGTTTAAATCTATCCCACTGCTGTCTATCTAAACCTTTCCCACAGCTATTACCCATCCACAGGTATCCTAACCCATGCCAAAGCCTATCTTACCCATCACCAAGCAATGCAAAGGCTTAAACCCATTTCTAAAAAAGTTTCCAACCACAAGCCTGTTAATTAAAAAAAAGAAATGAAGCAGTGTGTGAATCATATAAGACTTATTAACAGAAGCTATAAAAAGAAATAGTTCTGGCACTCCTCTTGGGTCGCTCAGCCTTCCAGGGGTGAGGGTCAGGTGCTGTTGGAGGTGGGCTGGTGCTGGAGTGCTTGTCATCAGCTCCTCCAGAAGCAGAAGCAGCAGAAGCCCCAGCCGCCAGAAGAGCGGCCCGTGCTGCAGAAGCCCAGCAGAACCAGAGTGAGGGCCAGGGGGCGGGATGGTCAGCCGCTGTCTCTTGCCAGGGCTGGCAGGCAGATGGCTGAGGCTTTGCTGTGCTTTGCCGCATGGTTGTGGGGTTGCTGGCCTGGCAGGCGAGGCTGGCAGTGAACCAAGGCTGGCAGCAAGGCTGGCAGGCAGGCAGGCACAAGGCGGCACTAGGCAGGCAGACAGCAAGGCTGGCAGGAAGGCTGGCAGGTAGGCTGGGCAAGGCAGACAGGCCACCAAGGCTGGCTGGAAGGCTTGCAAAAGGCAAAGCACCAAGGCTTGCAGGAGGAGGCCACCAAGGCTCGGGCAGGAAGTGCTGGCAGGCAGGCAGACACCACCAGGCCTTGGCAGGCAGACATGAACCAAGGTGGCAGGAAGGCAGCAGTAAGGCTGGCAGGCGCAGCACTGGCTGGCAGCAAGGCTTTTGCCAGACAGGCTGGCAGCAAGGCTGGCAGGGAGGCTTCCAGGCAGCGCTTGGCGCAAGGCTGGGCAAGTAAGGCTTGCAGGCAAGACATGTCAGCGCCAGGGCTGGCAAGGCGCCATGCTGTCCGCGGCAGCGAAGGTTTTCCTCTGAAATCGGCGACCTGCTTCCGAGTCTGCTTCCGTTTATCCCGGGGCTGACTGCAATGCATCCCCCCCGCATGCGCAATTAACCGCAGGCATGCCGCTAGGCTTCCGCTGTGCATCTGCTGTGGCATCCGCTGTGCATCCGCTTCAACTCGTCTCGGCGTCCATTCTGCATCCGCTTGTAATCCGTTCCGCATTGCTTTGCTGAGGCCCCCCGGAAGCCCTGCGGTTGCGCCATCCGCTCCCATCCGCTTCCATCGCTGGGCTTCCTTCCGCATCTGCTTTGCATCCACCCTGCGTCCCTCCCGGCGCCATGTTATCCGCTCTGGTTATGCCCAGAATTTTTGTCCCTTTGAGAGCGGAAAACAACGGATTGGAACATTTTGCTTGTCCGTGTTGTCTTTTTTTGCTCCGTTGGCCAGTGTGAGCATGGGCTTAAAGGCTGGCCAGAGGAGAAATTAAAAAACTGAGACTGAAACCTTTCCGTACCAGACGACACTGTCTATTGAAGGGATGCACTCTTATGGGGTGGAGCCTCGTGGCAACATGCCCAGGATGATTCCTTGGAGGCTGCTTGGGATTACAACCTGTCACCCCATAAGATGCCATCCCTTTTCAAATACGACCGTTCGGTCTGGTACGGAAGGTTTCAGTGCTCAGTTTTTTAATTTTACCTCTGGCAGCCCCTTTAAGCCCTATGTCGACACTGGCCAACGGATGCAAAAACAGACACCAGCGGACAAAGCAAAATGTTCCATCCGTTGTCTATCCCTCTCAAAAGGGACAAAAATTTGCATAAACCAGAGCGGCCATAACATGGAGCGGGGAGGACGCAAGGGTGGATGCAAAGGCAGATGCGGAATGGAAGCCCAGCGGATGGAAGGGATGGGAGCGGATAGGCGCAACCGCAGGGCTTCCGGGGGGCTCAGCAAAGCGATGCGGAACGGATAAGCGGATGCAGAATGGACGGCGACGGATGAAGCGGATGCACAGCGGATGCACAGCAGATGCACAGCGGAAGCCTTAGCGGATGCCTGGCCGCTATAATTGCGCATGCGGGGGGGATTGCATTGCGTCAGCCCCGCGGATATAACGGAAGCAGCTCGGAAGCAGGTGCCATTCAGAGGAAGACCTGCTGCCGGAAAGATTGGCTGCCTTGCCAGCCCTGCCTGCCATGTCTGCTGCAAAGCCTTAACTGCCCAGCCTTGCTGCCAGCCTGCCTGAAGCCTCCTGCAGCCTTGCTGCCAGCCTGTCTGCAAGCTTGCTGCCAGCCAGTCTGCTGCTAGCCTTAACTGCTGCCTTCCTGCCAGCCTTGTTTCATCGTCTGCCTGCCAGCCTTTGGTGTCTGCCTGCCTGCCAAGCCTCCTGGCCAGCCTTGGTGCCTGCTCCTGCAGCCTTGGTGCTTGCCTTGGTGCAAGCCTTCAGCATGCCTTGTGCCCTGCTTGCCTGCAGCCTTACAGCTGCCCAGGCCTTCCTGCCAGCCTTGCTGTCTGCCTGCTGCCAGCCTTGTGTGCCTGCCTGCCTGCGCAGCCTTGTGCCTAGCGCTTGGTTCCTGCCAGCCTCCCTGCACAGCCAGCAACCCACAACCATGCGGAAGCACAGCAGCTCAGCCATTCTGCTGCCAGCCTGGCAAGAGCGGACAGGGCTAACCATCCCGCCCCCTGGACCGCTCACTCTGGTTCTGCATGGGGCTTCTGCAGGCACGGGCTCGCTCTTGCTGGGCTGGGCTTCTGCTGCTGCTTCTGCTTCTGGAGGAGCTGATGACAAGCCACTCCAGCACCAAGCCACCTCCAACAGGCACGCTGGACCCTTCATCCCTTGGGACTGAGCCGACCAAGAGGAGTGCAGAGACTCATTTCTGTTTTATAGCTTCTTGTTAATAAAGTCTATTTACTGATCACACACCTGCTTTCATTTCTTTTTTTTAATAAAGTCCTTGTGGAAACTTTTAGAAATGATTTGAAGCACTTTGCATGCTTTGTGGGATGGCGTAAGGATAGCTTTGGGATGGGTTAGGATAACCTGTGGGATGGGTAAGCTGTGGGGAAGGGTTAGGATAGGCAAGTGGGATAGATAAACTCTCAGTGGCAAGCATGAGTGGACTGTATGGTCGCAACTCCAGGTGCCACACCTGATGGCTCCTTTATTATCAATAATAATGTAAATAATTATCCAGCATGTAACCTAAACTGCAACCTCTTTATTAAACACCTGTTTCATTATAGCCCCACCAAACATACAATGGCACAATCTCATCAGTGTGATGAAGACAGGCCTCAAGGAAGCATCCCATTAAGCATCTACCATCCTGTTGCCAATCCCTTGCTCCAGCTTGGGGAGTTTGCACAGTGTTTCAGGAGGTGCGCTGCTTCACTCGCTTCATGTGAGGCTTGTTGGGGCCTTGCACACCTCCAATGTCAATCAGGTTTCGCCCTTTGCCTCCAATTCCCCAGGCTCCATGTCGCCCATTGCCTGCTGGGGTCCACGAGCTGTTCTGGCAAGACATGGGTAGAGGGGGCGCATGAGATTGGTGGCAGGGACTGCAGCAAGCTTCCACGACTCCTCCTCACGGATCTCTGGGCGATGCCTGCATGGTGGTGAGAAGTACCTTGAACCTGTTGGCCAGGATGCAACAAAGGCGTTCTCCACGCACCCGCCTTCCTGGACAGAGCTGTAGTTGAGATCCTCTGCTTCAAGGGGTGAGGACAGTCTGGAAGATGTAGGCTTCAATGAGGTAGGTATTGTGAAGGGAGAAAGGCCGTCATCCCCCACGATGAAGTAGGGCACATCTTGCGTGTTGTTGGGCATGGGGTTTGATCTGGGAAACCAGATGAAGGTTGCTTCCAGCTCTCCTTGAAGTGACTGGAGTTGTATGACCTGGGCATCTGAAAGATGAGCCGTTGCCTGAAGCATCGATGTACATGAACTTGCTAGTCAGCATCGACCATGGTGAAGAGGATGAATGCTGAAAGAAGCCCTTGGGAGTTGGAAATAAGTGGACCCCCGACTTGGCTGCGCTTTGCAGGCCAGTGCTTGCCACTATGGCTCCAACGGTGTGGGGGGAAGTTTCCACTTCTGATACCACTGCCTCTGCAACTTTCTTCCATTCTTCTTCAGTGGAGGGGCACTGGAGAGCTCCTCCTGTATTCTTTCAATGATGCGCCTGCAACCACTTTCTTGACCAACAATGCTGATGGTGTTGGATGGCACCCTCCACCGTACTGCATGCTCCCTGTAGGAGGTCCCTGAGGCCCAGGTGGTGGCAGAGGTCCAGTGCCAGCCCGTGAGCCCAAGGTTCCAGGCTGGGCTGAAGCCTGGTGTTTTCCTTGGTCAACCTGGGTGTCAAGCCGCGCTGCACAACTTCGTCAAAACAATGGCTTGGAGCATCCTCATAGAAGTTCTGGAACGCCCGAGTGTCTCGTTTCCTGAGCTCCACCATAGCTTGTTGTACAGTCCGTTCTCTGCTCGCTTCTGGCGAAGCAACTTTGGATCCAGACTCTTTTTGGGTGGCTCCTTTTCTTCTCGCATTAGAGTTCACAGAGCTGCAGATGGCTTCGCCACTGTTGCAGACGAGTGGTGGCTGCCGAAAGGACTTTGTTACAATCCACGTGGACATGCACTGGATGCTGTGGAAGAGCAAGAAGGCAGAATGAAGGGCTGCAGAGGTCTGGCACCGCTGGGCTGCTGTTCTGAAAGTGAGCATGCGAGACGAGTTAGCTTCCCCTTTTATAAGGCAATATAGGTTTTCCGCGTAGGCAATCCTCTAGGCATACCTGTAGACATCTTAATATCTGAGATAGGTCCCTTCTGTGAACGTTTTTTCCGTTTTAAACGCTTTTGTTTCCGTCTGCATCCACTAGGCATCCGTTCTGCATCCTTTCGCGCATCTGTTCCGCTTCCCCCTGCGTCCGGGTGGATGGAGTTGCGGCCGATGCGTAGCGGATATAGGCGATGCATAGCGGATGCGTAGCGGATGCGCAGCGGATGCAGAATGGACAACCTGGATAGCATTTTCCGCAAAAAGTTTGGGCCGACAAAACTTTTGGAGCGGATGAAACGTCAATAAACAGATGCTGGACGGATAGAGACGAAACAAATGGAGGCACGTGAGTACATCGCATTTTTGAACCGGATGGCAAGGTTTTTGTCCGTTTACATCACTTTTTGCATCCGTTGGTTAAGTGTGACATGGCTTTTACCGTACCCAGTTCCAGTATGTCACTGTCAAAAGGTCTTTGCTGTGGCTCTTGCGAGTCAGCTGGCAGTCAGCGGTAGCTCCAGGATGGTCTATCAAGCTAAGTGGTAGGTAGTTGGAGCAGGGTCATCTCTGTGATGGACAACGAGGAAGGCTCAAGGTCATTGGCATGTAGATGGCTTTGCCAGGTCTGTGGGAGGCAGTGTGTAGGAGTAGGCAGCGAGGAATTCAGACTACCTTGTCATTCCTAGGAGACAGAATGTTGGGGTTGGCTTGTTTCCCACTAGGATTCAGAAGAGAGGCTTGTGGTTGGTTCGATAGAAAGGGTCTACAATAAAGGTACTCATGGAATCGTTTTGACTCCGGCGAAGATTGTTTGGGCTTCCCAATCAAGTTGGTTTTAATTGTGTTCCGCCTTCGAGAAGCATCTTTGAGTAAAAAAGGCGACCAGTGTCTCTATGGCCACGTCTAGAAGTTGGTGACTCAGGATGGCTTGACTGAAGGGTCAGGATTGAAGGTGCGGGCGGTGCATTGTTAACCAGCTATCTCTCTTGTCGGTTCAGATTGCTGGCAATGCTTTCGGTCTCTGCTTCTAACGACGATCCCACCTTCATCACAGTTGTTCCAATCCGGAAAGAAGCAGCGCGTGAGACTGGGTTCCAGACAACGAACTCTTTATTTAAACTCGCAGGGCAAAGAATGGAACATGGCCAAGCGCGGCAGCCTCTTTATACTTGCGGCTTGCCTTGCCGGCTTGTGGCATGACACTTGTTTAATCTTCCGCACTTGCGGCCTTCCTGGATTGTTCCTAGTGAACCAATCATAAGTGGCCTTTTCGGCCAGTCAGAACGAGGACTTGGAACCTACCAGGGGTTTCATATAGACACATTCTCCATCAACTGTGACACCAAACGCTGTTACATGGGGAGGTTATCCTTAAAAACCTTGTATCTCATTGTTTATAGCCAAGTCTTTTCTAACCCTCAAAAACACAAAGCTCACAATCAAGATGTCACCTTTCACTTTATAGTTAAGACTCCTATAAGCACTTATTTTTAATTTTGTTTAATTAATTAAATTTGTTTGCCACCCATCTCTCGTACATATAGATGTGATGTGCATTGTTTCCACAAATTTTCAATAAATATAACTGTCATTCGGAAATTCCTTATGTTCTCTTTAGTAAGACTTTAGCAATATTTTGCAAGCCTATGGTTTTACTTCTCCGCATGCCTTGTCTAAAGTACAATCTGGGAGTCACACAAGTCAAGCAGAAATTAGCTTTTGAACTCAATCTGCTGCTTTGCCAGATTTATTTCATCAAATGCACATCTAAATTTTTTTTAACATGTATTTAATGTTACTGATCTAATAAAAGGTAAAGGTTCCCCTTCGCTACATTAATGCTGAGTCCATTTCATGGCTTTTGGGGGCAATGTGGCATGCTCATCTCTCTGTTACAAAGTTGAAGAGGCAGCACTGTCCGAAGACATCTCCGTGGTCATGTCGGGCTGGCATACTAACTGCTGAAGGGGCACAGAACCTTGTTTACTTCCCACCAAAGTGTCCAATATTTTTCTATTGCATTTTACATGCTTTCAACCTGCTTAGGTTGGCAGAAGCTCAGAGAAAGGTAATGGGAGCTCACTCCATTGTATGGCTGCTAAGGGTTCAAACCACTGACTGCAACCTTTCTGACCAACAAGCTCAGCGTCTTAGCCACGGAGCCACCACATCCTTTAACTATTGATTTACTTATTTTTACTAATTGATTTATCTTTTACTAAGTTCATTTATTAATCATAAGCAAAACTTATATGTGTCTGTTTGTATGTGTACTAATATATATATGTATGTAGTATGCTGTATATAAATATACTGAATTGTTCTAATTTATCTTCAGCAGCGATAGTCAGATAAACTCTTCTTCTAAAGTCTGCAGCTGAGATGCTCCCCTTCGGTTAACATAGCCAAACCATGCGTTTTGGAAAGACCTTTGGGGAGAAGACAGCTCCCATTGGGTAGAGATGGTTGATGGTTTCAAAGACCAGTCATTGTGCAGGTGCAATGTCTTACTGCCTGACAGTTGTTTATTCTTTTTATAACCATTTTTTACAAGCAAGGGAAAGTAGCATAGATACAGCATTTGGATTGGAAGAATAGAATTATCGCATGGGTGAAACCTCGGCAACCACATTGGTACAACCTCCCAACCAAATCCTTAAGACTAGTGTGGATGTAAGTAAAATGAGATCACCAAGCCGCGGCAGCCCTTTATATTGCGGCTTGCCTGCCGGCTTGTGGCCAATGACACTTGTTTAATTCTTCCCGCCACTTGGCGGCTTTCTGGATTGGTTCCTAGTGAACCAATCCATAAGTGGCCTTTTCGGCCAGTCAGAACGAGGGACTTGGAACCTACCAAGTTCCATATAGAACATTCTCATCACTGTGACACCACAGCTGTTTAACATGGGGAGGTTTCCTTAAAAACCCTTGTAATCTCATTGTTTATAGCCAAGTCTTTTATACCCTCAAAACACAAAGCTCACAATCAAGATGTCACCTTTCCACTTTATAGTTAAGACTCCTATAGCACTTATTTTTTAATTTTGTTTATTAATTAAATTTGTTTGCCACCCATCTCTCTGTACATATAGATGTAGATGTGCATTGTTTAACCACAAATTTTCATAATATAACTGTCATTCCGGAAATTCTTATGTTCTACTTTAGTAAGACTTTAGCAATATTTGCAAGCCTATGGTTTTACTTCCTCCTGCATGCCTTGTCCTAAAGTACATCTGGGAGTCACACCAAGCAAGCCAGAATATTAAGCTTTTGAACTCAATATGCTGCTTTGCCAGATTATTTCATCAGTGCAAATCTATTTTTTTAACATGTATTAATGTTACTAATCAATAAAAGGTAAAGGTTCCCCTCGCACATAATGCTAGTCATTTCTGGCTCTTGGGGGCAATGCTGCGTGCTCATTCTCTGTTACAATGTTGAAGAGGCAGCACTGTCCGAAGACATCTCCGTGGTCATGTGGCTGGCATGACTAAATGCTGAAGGCGCACAGAACCTTGTTACCTTCTCACCAAAGTGGTCCATATTTTTTCTATTTGCATTTTTACATGCTTTCAACCTGCTAGGTTGGCAGAAGCTCAGACAAGTAATGGGAGCTCACTCCATTGTATGGTGCTAAGGGTTCAAACCACTGAACTGCCAACCTTTCTGATCAACAAGCTCAGCGTCTTAGCCACGGAGCCACCACATCCCTTTACTAATTGATTTACTATTTTACTAATTGATTTATCTTTACTAGTTCATTTATTAATCAATAAGCAAAACTTATATGTGTCTGTGTATGTGTATATATATATATGTATGTATGTATGTATGTGTATATAAATATATGAATTGTTCTTAATTTATCTTTAGCACGATAGCAGATAAAGCTCTTCTTCTAAAGTCTGCCAGCTGATGCTCCCTTGTTAACAGTACCCAAACCATGCGTTTTGGGAAGACCTTGGGGAGAGACAGCCTCCCATTGGGTAGAGATGGTTGATGGGTTTCAAAGACCAGTCATTGTGCAGGGTGCAATGTCTTACTGCCTGAGCAGTGTTTATTCTTTTATACCATTTTTACAAGCAAGGAAAAGTAGCATAGATACAGCATTTGGATTGGAGAATAGATATCGCATGGGTGAAACCTCGCAACCACATTGGTACAACCTCCCAACCAATCCTTAAGACTAGTGGTGATGTTAGTAAAATGAGATCATCTATAAGTTTGGAAAGTCCGGGACTTTCCAACCCAAGATAGAGGATGAGATCATGTAATAAAGGCCTTGTCCACTGCACTTATGGATGCAAAGAGGATGTAAAACGTTAAAAAAAAACTTGCCATCTGTTGGAAAACACTATGCATCTGTTGTGTACTCACTGCCTACGTGTTTCAT
>BHFT01045729.1:57059-74820 GCA_004320025.1 Laticauda laticaudata | reverse complement strand
AAGTTGAACATTCTGATTGGCCAGAAAGGCCGAAAGCGGATTGGTTCGCTAGGTACCAATCCAGGGAGCTGCTTAAAGGTGGCAAAATTAAAGAAACGTAATTGGCTATAAGCCGGCAGGCAAGCCTGTATAAAAAGGGCTGCCGCGGTTTTAGCCACCCGTTCCGTTACTGTTGCTTGTTTGAAATAAAGACTTGTTTTCTGGAACCCGGTCTACCGTGAGTTTTTCCGGATGGAACAACAACCATTCTCCCTTTGCCCCATTTTGCTTTTGTCTTTTCTCCCAAGAGGCCTTTGCCACTCATAATCGTTTCCTTCCTATCAGTAAAGTTGGTTCTTTTGAAGGAACACAATTCATATGGGAGATGAACACTTGTGAAGTAGTGCCTTCTTGTGAAGAAGATTCTTTTTTCTATAGTGGGGGAAAAAAAGAAAGGATGATTTGTTTCTAAATGTAATGGTGTATAAATATATTATAAATATACATTAAATGTATAAATAAATATAAATAGAATGGTGAATAGAATAGAATGAAGAATGAAGAAAGGGAGGGAGAGGGAGAGAGAGAGAGGCTATGCATCTCAGATGATAGAAGGTAAATCAGACTTTTCTCTTTTTAAAGCGGCCATTCTTTAACTTACCTATAACACTTAAGCATGATCAGAAGTCAAGATTTCTTATTTCTACAATGTCTATTTGCCAACTTCAATCCCATCCCACTATATCCATGTAATACTTTCTCATTAGTGATCACTATTTCTTTATAAGTTTTTTCCATCAATGCTAGTCCCATCTTGCTCTGGAGCCGTGAAATATTTCTCAGTGGAAAATATCATTATCAGACAAGTCTAGTCCTGTTTCACTAATTTGTGTATTTGATGATAGTTGCATTAGAAAATGTCTCACTTGGGAAACAACTTTATGTTTATTATCATAATTTTTAGTTATTTATTGAAAAGAACATTCAGCATCATGTCAGTAGGTAGTTACAGTCCAACGTTAAAGTTGACAGTGTGAATTATGGAAATCATTTGATCTTGGCAGATCATTTTAAAGGTACTCAATGTAACACAGTTAAATGCTAGAATACATTAGATATTGCTGGAAGGCATTTGTAGATGATGTTAAATTGTAATTTTCAGACACACATGTGCACACAGACAGACAGACAGACAGACAGACAGACAGACAAAGTGCTTAGAAAAAAACCCACATTTTTACCAAAGAAACTTCTGAATATAGACATAGAACACCATCTTTAGACCACTGTCTAATTATCCTTGCCCCAAACATGTCAGGAACTACAGCAAAGCTCCAGACATATGATTCTGCCAATTGGCCTGAAGACCCCAGGGTGATATGGAGTCCATCAAATGGTTGGTTTGCTTGTTGCAAGGAAGTGGATGGGTAGGGGGTTATTGTGTTTTGTATTGGAGTTTTATTTCTGTAAGCCACCCATTGTCACCATGAGTGAGTTGGGGGGGGGGAATATAAATTTTATGAATAAACAAATAAATACAATACAAATAAACCTGTATTTTCCACTCTGAAGTTGTATGTGGTATCAGATCTCACAGAGGGAAGTCAAACGTAAGGGTTCCCCTGCCAGGCAGAAAGGATCAAGACCATTGTTAAGCTGCAGTTCAAAGCTTTAATACTCAGTCTATAAAGAAGAATCTAGACAACTAAAGTGGCTCCAGATAAGGGTCAATGAAATTCAAGAAAGGTTGGACTTGTCTTGGACCATTTGTGGCAATATAATAACTCTAAATTGATGACACACTTAACTCTGCCCTCCAGCTCTGACTGCTCTTCTCCTACATCCACACTTGTATTGCTTTCTATCGTAATCACTGTATTTTTTCCAAGATCTGGAATTCCTAACCTTAGAAAGTCTTAAAAGGAAGCATTCTCCACTGTATTATCTACTGGATCAGAAGATCTCCTAATTACATGTCATCCACCAAAATCTCTGCTACATTTAGAGCAGCTAAAGTTTTGTTGTTGTTGTTGTAACATTATTATATCCTATCTTTCCAACCCCCCTCCCCCCCACTGAAAAGAACTCACTAGAATGCTCCGGATTTGGATAACTCCCCCTAACAGGTATTTAGTTAATTAATTGACTCAAACAGGCAATTGTTCACAATAAACTTTCTAAATTATTTTGGTGGCGAGAGAAGTAAGCCTTGCTTCCAGGTATTGTCACTGCCTGTCCAAAGCTTCTCTACTCTACTCTTGCAATTCCCTACTCTACTCAAAGCTTTGAGAAAAACCACAAGTGACTAAATTTTCCTAAAGTCCCTGTCACACTGCACCAACGGATGGAAAGAGGATGTAAAACGGAGAAAAACACTTGCCATCCGTTGGGAGAGAAAAACCACTTTCCATCCGTTGGTTAACGCGATGCTTCCATTCTGTACTCACTGCTCCGTTTTGCTTCCGTCCAGCATCCATCTACTGATGTTTCATCCGCTCAGAAGGTTTTGAGCTGCTCAAAACTTTTGAGTGGAAAATGTATCCAATGCATCCATTCTGCATCCTCTAGGCATACGGGGGACATCCGTTCTGCATCCATTACGCATCTGCTATATCTGCTAGGCTTCCGCTGCCGCATCCATGCAACTCAAATCCGTTCCAGCGGTAAACAGAACACAGGGAGGAAGCGGAATGGACCGCAGCGTTAGTAGCACGGACGGAGAAAGGATGAAAGTGGATGTAAATCGCATCTGCATCATCCACTACACATCCGCTCTGCATCCGCTCTGCATCCTCTACGCATCCTCTATGCATCCTCACGCATCCGCTCTGCATCCTCTACGCATCGCCTCTTGCATCTGCTCTGCATCCGCTCTGCATCCACTTCAATCCGCTTCCATCCGCTAGGCTTCCGCTCTGCATCCGCTTTCCATCCACCCTGCGTTCCTCCCCATCCGTTCCTTTCCGTGTTAAGCCCATGTCACACCGAACCAACGGATGCAAAGAGGATGTAAAATGGACAAAAAAGCTTGCCATCCGTTCGAAAACACGATGTACTCACTGCCTCCGTTTGGCTTCCTCTCTATCCGTCAGCATCCGTTTATTGACGTTTCATCCGCTCCGAAAGTTTTGAACTGCCCAAAACTTTTGCGCGGAAAATGTATCCAATTCATCCGTTATGTATCCGCTATGCATCCGCTACGCATCGGTTCTGCATCTGTTACGCATCCGCTATATCCGCTAGGCATCTGCTGCGCATCCGGGCAACTCACATCCGCTCGGACGCAGGGAGGAAGCGGAACGGACATGGAACAGATGCAGAACGGATGCAGAACAGATGCAGCATGGAAACAAAGTGTTTAAAATGGACAAAACGTTCGCAGAGGGGACCTATCTCGATATTAAGGATGACTACAGGATGCCTAGAGATGCAAAGGGACACCTATACTGCCTATAAAAAGGCGGAGCAACTCACACTGCATCTCACTTTCAGAACAGAAGCCAAGCTGTGCAGACCTCTGCAGCCTTCATCTGACTCTTCCTCTTCCACAGAATCCAGTCATGTCCACTGTGGATCGTAACACAGTCCTTTTGGCAGCTGCCATCCTTCTGCCAACAGTACGAAGCGCATCTACAGGCTCTGTGAACTCTTCTTTGGGAAGAAAAGGAGGTGGCCCAGAAGCATCTGGATCCGAAGATGGATCGCCAGAAGAGCAGAGTACGGACTGTACAACAAGCTGATGGTGGAGCTCAGGAACGAAGACACTCATGCATTCCAGAACTTCATGAGGATGCCTCCAGCCATGTTTGACGAAGTTGTGCAGCGGCTGACACCCAGGTTGACCAAGCAGAACACCAACTTCCGGCCCAGCCTGGACCCTGGGCTCAAGTGGCACTCACTCTGCGCTACCTGGCCTCCAGGACCACCTACAAAAGCATGCAGTATGGCTGGAGGGTGCCACCCAACACCATCAGCATTGTGGTCAGAGAAGTGGTGCGGGCCATCATCGAAGAATACAAGGAGGAGCTCCTCCAGTGCCCCTCCACTGAAGAAGGTTGGAAGAAAGTTGCAGAGCAGTGGTATCAGAGGTGGAACTTCCCACACACCATTGGAGCCATAGATGGCAAGCACGTGGCCTGCAAAGCTCCAGCCAACTTGGGGTCCACTTATTTCAACTACAAGGGCTTCTTCAGCATCGTCTCTTCGCCATGGTCGATGCTGACTACAAGTTCATGTACATCTTCAGATGCCCAGGTATACAACCCAGTCACCTCAAGGAGGGGCTGTAAGGCAACCTCATTGTGGGCTTCCAGATCCAGACCCGCTGCCCAACGACACGCAAGATGTGCCCTACTTCATCGTGGGGGATGACGCCTTCTCCCTCACAACCTACCTCATGAAGCCCTACACTTCAAGATACCTCACCCGTGAAGAGAGGATCTTCAACTACAGGTTGTCCAGGGCAAGGCGGGTGGTGGAGAACTCTTTGGCATCCTCGCCAACAGGTTCCAGGTACTTCTCACCACCATGCAGCATCACCCAGAGACCGTGCGGAGGATCATGGAAGCTTGCTGCATCCTGCACAATCTCATGCGCAACCCGCTACCCAGTCTTGCAGAACAGGCTTGTGGACCATCAACAAGGCAATGGGGACATGGAGCCTGGGGAATGGAGGCAAGGCGCAAACCTGATAGACACTGAGGATGTGCCAGGCCCCAACAGAGCCTCACGTGAAGGGAAGAAGCAGTGCAACCTCCTGAAACACTGGTGCAACTCCCCAGCTGGAGCGGTGGAGTGGCAAGACAGGATGGTAGATGCTTAATGGATGCTTCCTTCAGCCTGTCTCATCACACGGATGAGATTGGGCCATGTATGTTGGGTGGGCCTACAGTGAACAGGGAGTTTAATAAAGAGTTGTGTTGTGTTCACATGTGTGGATGATTGATTACATTATTATTGATATAAAGGCCATAGTGTGGCACCTGGGAGGGTGGACAATACAGTCCCACTATGCTTGCACTGGAGGCTTATCTATCCCACAGCTATCTTAACCCACCCCACTGCTATCTTAACCCATCCACAAGCCTTTTAAGGCTTAAACCATTTCTAAAAGTTAATTACCAGACTTTATTGAAAAAAGAAATGAAGCAAGTGTGTAAATCAAAGATAAACTTTATTGAACAACAAGCTGTAAAACAAAAATGACCCAAGTCAAGTGTCCAAATAAAAGTCCACAGGTAGCCAGCTTACCTGGTCTCTGGCACTCTTATATGTCACTCGGAGGTGTGCCCAGTCTCAGGGTGGAAGGGTCCAGGTGCTGTGGAGGTGCGTGGTGCTGGAGTGCCTGGCCCAAGAGGACAACAGGGGACAGTGTGTTTAGGAAGGTGTTGGACAGCTGGCACAGCCCCGTGATGCTGAGAGGTCCTTCCTCCATGCCATGGGGTGAGAGCCCCAGTACTGATGAGAGATGTACTGAGGCCGGGCTTGGCTGTGGGGTGGAGGAAGGAGTAGTGTAGTGGGCTGTCTGCTCTGCAGCTGGGTGAGGACTGGCATGGGTGGCATCGCTGTCATCGGTGGCATCATTGTCGTGGGTGGCATCGGTGGCATCAGTGGGACCGGTGGCAACGGTGTCGCCCGATGACTCTGTGCGTGGAGTGGAAGGGCTGCTGCCTGTGCTGCTGGACCTCCTGGTAGCTGTAGCCCTGGTAGGTGAGGCCTGTGGGAAGCCTTGAATGGGAGGGACATCACCTGGGGTGGAGGAGCAGACCTGGACTGGGTGGGAGCAGGTTCCTCTGGGTCTGGAGGGTTGTGAAGCAAGCTCCGTGATCCGGTCCTTCACCACCTGGTACTGGGGATCTGCCATGTCCTTGAGGGTCTGGTTGACATAGGTGACGAAGGGCTTGCAGTTGGAGAAGAGAGAGTTGTGTGAACCAGCTGAGAGAGGAGATCTATGCTGGTGCGGATGGTGTCCCTGATCTCCAGCAGGACAGTGTGGCTCTGCCCCTCCTGCAGTCCGGTTCTCTGCCTTTCTGTGGAGGCGGAGCTGGGGGGGGTGGATGCGGCTAGGACTGTGCTGGACTCGATGTCGCCTCTCTCCCACCACACCAGGGAGTTCCTCTATGCACTCCACCACGGTTACCACACCTGTCCGTGGGTTCTCTGCCATGGCACGCTCCACAGAAACCTGCCTGGAGACAGGGACTGACTCTCGGCCGGAAGAGGACTGGCTCTCAGCAGGCTGCCGGAGAGAGAGGGTAGTGAGAGGGGCTGCTGGTGCTCCTCGGTGGTGGACCTCACCCTCCAGGAAGCTGCCCTGGCCATGACGTAGGTTTCTCTGTCCGTCAGCTTCACAGTGGCCTGGCCAGATTTCTTCAGGTGCAGCTTCCCGACCAGGTGTGCATGTGCTTCCACCAGCCGAGGAGCACCTCCAAAGTGTAACCCATACTCTCCGCCCTCTCCTCTCCAAGCAGCCTGCTTCCTTTTGGTGTCCCTGTACAGCCAGTGTCTCTTCCGCCACAGATAGTCATTCTCTCTCAGCCACTCCAGCACCTCATCCTCATGCGCCTCCTCAATGTAGTATTGCCTCCTCTCCCGTCCCCGCATACGCTTCTTCCTCCCTTTGGCAGGACCAGATGTGCCCTCATCAGAGGGGCTCCCAGGTGGTAGGGGCTGCTCCTCCACACCACCAGCAGCAGCAGCACCAGCAGGATCATCATCATCATCATCATCATCATCATCATCATCATCATCATCATCCTCACCAGCAGGATCATAATCATCATCAATCATCAGCAGCAGCAGCAGCAGCAGCAGGATCAGCAGCAGCAGCAGCAGCAGCAGTGGCAGCACCAGCAGGATCAGCAGCAGCAGCAGCAGGATCAGCAGCAGCAGAGTATGCAACAGCAGCGCCAGCAAGTCCAGGAGCATGAGCAGGATGAGCAGGACGAGCAAGACCAGGAGCACGAGCAGGACGAGCAAGTCCAGGAGCACGAGCAGTCGAGCAGGACCAGCAGGACCAGGAGCAGCTTCAACAGAGTAAGCACCAGCAGAAGCACCAGCACCAGCAGAAGCACCACCGCCAGGAGCAGCACCAGCAGAAGCCCCAGCAGAAGCAGAGTCAGGGGCAGGGGGCGGGAGGTTGGCCCCGTCCCTCTTGCCAGGGATGGCGGCAGGTTGCTGAGGCTTTCGCTTCCTCCCCATGGTTGTGGGGTTGCTGGCTGGCATGGAGGCTGGCAGGCACAAAGGCTGGCAGGAAGGCTGGCACCAAGGCTGGCAGGAAGCCAGGCAGGAAGCCTGGCAGAAAGGCTGGCAGGAAAGCCTGGCAGGAAGGCAGGCAGGCACCAAGGCTGGCTGGAAGGCAGGCTGGCAGCAAGGCTGGTAGGCAGGCATGCAGGCAGGGCAGGCAAGGAACTCGAAGTGTCCAGCAGCAGGTCTTTCCTCGGAATGCTGGCCACGTGTGAGCTGCTTCCTTTTAATATCCACGTGGCTTACGCAATACATCCCCCCGCATTCGCAATTAACGCTCGGCATCCGTTAGGCTTCCGCTGTGCATCCGCTTCATCCACTGTGCATCCGCTCTGCATCTCTCTACGCATCCTCTATGCATCCTCCACGCATCCGCTCTGCATCCTCTACGCATCCGCTCTGCATCTGCTCTGCATCCGCTCTGCATCCACTTCAATCCGCTTCCATCCGCTAGGCTTCCTCTCTGCATCCGCTTTCCATCCACCCTGCGTCCTCCCCCATCCGTTCTTTCCGTGTTAAGCCCATGTCACACCGAACCAACGGATGCAAGAGGATGTAAAATGGACAAAAAGCTTGCCATCCGTTCGAAAACACGATGTAACTCACTGCCTCCGTTTGGCTTCCTCTCTATCCGTCCAGCATCCGTTTATTGACGTTTCATCCGCTCCGAAAGTTTTTGAACTGCCCAAAACTTTTGCGCGGAAAATGTATCCAATTCATCCGTTATGTATCCGCTATGCATCCGCTACCGGCATCGGTTCTGCCATCTGTTACGCATCCGCTATATCCGCTAGGCATCTGCTGCGCATCCGGGCAACTCACATCCGCTCGGACGCAGGGAGGAAGCGGAACGGACATGGAACAGATGCAGAACGGATGCAGAACAGATGCAGCATGGAACAAAGTGTTTAAAAATGGACAAAACGTTCGCAGAGGGGACCTATCTCGGATATTAAGGATGACATACAGGATGCCTAGAGGATGCAAAGGACACCTATACTGCCTATAAAAAGGCGGAGCAACTCACCTGCATCTCACTTTCAGAACAGAAGCAAGCTGTGCAGACCTCTGCAGCCTTCATCTGACTCTTCTCTTCCACAGAATCCAGTCATGTCCACTGTGGATCGTAACACAGTCCTTTTGGCAGCTTGCCATCCTTCTGCAACAGTACGAAAGCCATCTACAGGCTCTGTGAACTCTTCTTTGGGAAGAAAAGGAGGTGGCCCAGAAGCATCTGGATCCGAAATGGATCGCCAGAAGAGCAGATACGGACTGTACAAAAACAAGGCCTTGATGGGGTGGGAAAGGCTTTTTCAGGAACGGGAAGGGGACACTCAATGCATTCAGAACTTCATGAGGATGCCTTCCAGCCATGTTTTGACGAAGTTGTGCAGCGGCTGACACCCAGGTTGACCAAGCAGAACACACAACTTCCGGCCCAGCCTGGACCCTGGCTCAAGGTGGCACTCACTCTGCGCTACCGTGGCCTCCCCTGGACCACCTACAAAGCATGCAGTATGGCTTGGAGGTGCCACCCAACACCATCAGGCATTGTGGTCAGGAGAAGTGGTGGGGCCATCACGAGAATAGCAAGGAGGAGCTCCTTCAGTGCCTCCACTGAAGAGCGTTTGAGAAAGTTTGCAGAGCAGTGGTATCAGAGGTGGAACTTCCCACCACCCATTGGAAGCCATAGAATGGCAAGCACGTGGCCTGCAAAGTCCAGCCAACTTTGGGGTCCACTTATTTCAACTACAAGGCTTCTTCAGCATCGGTCCTCATTCGCATGGTCGATGCTGACTACAATTAACATGTACATCTTCCAATGCCCCAGTTATACAAACGCCAGTCAACCTCAAGGAGGGCTGTAAGGCAACCTCATTGTGGGCTTCCCAATCCAGACCCGCTGCCAACGACACTGCAAGATGTGCCCTACTTTCATCGTGGGGGATGAACGCCTTTCTTCCCTCAAACCTACCTCATAAGCCCTACACTTCAAGATAACCTCAAACCGTGAAGAGAGGATCTTCAACTTACAGGTTGTCCAGGCAAGGCGGGGTGGGAGAACTCCTTTGGCATCTCCGGCCAACAGGTTCCAGGTACTTCTCACCACCATGCAGCATACCCAGAGACGCGTGCGGGGATCATGGAAGCTTGCTGCATCTGCACAATCTCATGCGCACTCCGCTACAGGCCAGTCTTGCAGAACAGGCTGTGGACATCAACAAGGCAATGGGCGACATGGAGCCTGGGGAATGGAGGCAGGCGAAACCTGATAGACACTGAGGATGCATAGCCAGGCCCCAACAGAGCTCACGTGAAAGGGAAGAAGCAGTGCAACCTCTGAAACACTGGTGAACTCCCAGCTGGAGCGGTGGAGTGGCAGACGGAATTGTAGATGCTTAATGGATGCTTCCTTTCAGACCTGTCTCCATCACACGGATGAGATTGGGCCATGTAATGTTGGGGTGGGCCTACAGTGAACAGGAGTTATAATAAAGAGTTGGTGTTTGTGTTTCACATGTTGTGGATGAATTGATTACATTATTATTGATAATTAAAGGGCCATAGGTGTGGCAGCCTGGGAGGTGTGACAATTACAGTCCCACTATGCTTTGCACTGGAGGCTTATCTATCCCACAAGCTATCTTAACCCACCCCACTGCTATCTTAACACCATCCACCACAAGCCTGTTTAAGGCTTAAACGCATTTTCTAAAAGTTAATACCAGACTTTATTGAAAAAAAGAAATGAAGCAGTGTGGTAAATCAAAGATAAAAACTTATTGAACAACAAGCTGTAAAACAAAATGAACCCAATGTCAAGTGTTCCAAATAAAGTCACAAGGTAGCCAGCTACCTGCGTTCTCTTGGCCACTCTTATATGTCACTCGGTAGGTGTGCCCATCTCAGGGGTTGAAGGGTCCAGGTGCTGTGGTAGGTGGTCGTGGTGCTGGAGTGCCTGGCCCAAGAAGGACAACAGGGGACAGTGTGTTTAGGAAGGTGTTGGACAGCTGGCACAGCCCCCGTTGATGCTGAAGAGGTCCATTCTCCATGCCATGGGGTGTCAGCCCCAGTACTGAATGCAGAGATGTACTGAGGCCCGGGCCTTGCTGTGGGGTGGAGGAAGAGTAGTGTAGTGGGGGCTGTCTGCTCTGCAGCTGGTGAGGACTGGAATGGGTGGGCATCGCTGTCATCGGGGCATCCAATTGTCGGGGTGGCATTCGGTTGGCATCAGTGGGACCGTGGCAACGGTGTCGCCCGATGACTCTGTGCATGGAGTGGGAAGGCTGCTGCCTGTGCTGCTGGACCTCCTTGGTAGCGTTAGCCCTGGTAGGTTGAGGGCCTGTGGGAAGCCTTTGGAATGGGGGGAATCACCTGGGGTGAGGAAGCAGACCTGAACTTGGGGAGCAGGTTCCTCTGGGTCTTGGAGGGTTGTGTAGCAGGCTCGTGATCCGGTCCTTCACACTACTGGTTACTGGGGGATCTGCCATGTCCATTGAGGGTCTGGTTGACATATGGTGACGAAGGGCCTTGCAGTTGGAGAAGAGGAGTTGGTGTGAACCAGGCTGAGAGAGGAGATCTATGCTGGTGCGGATGGTGTCCCTGATCCTCCAGCAGGACAGTGTGGCTCTGCCCTCCTCTGCAGTCCGGTTCTTCTGCCTTTCTGTGGAGCGGAAGCTGGGGGGGTGGATGCGGCAGGACTGTGCTGGACTCGATGTCGCACTCTCTCCACCACACCGGGAGTTCCTCTATGCACTCCACACGGTTACACACCTGTCCGATGGGTTCTTGCATGGCACGCTCCACAGAAACCTGCCTGGAGACAGGGAACTGACTCTCGGTCCGGAAGAGGACTGGGCTCTCAGCAGGCTGCCGGAGAGAGAGGCTAGTAAGAGGGGCTGCTGCGTGCTCCTCGGTGGTCGGACCTCACCCTGCCAGGAAGCTGCCCTGGCCATGACGTAGGTTTCTCTGTCCGTCAGCTTCAGCAGTCGGCCTGGCCAGATTTCTTCAGGGTTGCAGCTTCCCGTACCAGGTGTGCATGTGCTTTCCACAGCCGAGAGCACCTCCAAAGTGTAACCCATACTCTCCGGCCCTCTCGTCTCCAAGCAGCCTGCTTCCTTTTTGGTGTCCCTGTACAGCAAGTTGTCTCTTCCGCCACAGAATAGTCATATCTCTCCTCAGCCACTTCCAGCACCTCATCCTCTGCGCCTCCTAATGTAAGTATTGCCTCTCTTCCCGTCCCCGCCGCATACGCCTTCTTCCCTCCCTTCGGGCAGAACCAGATGTCCCTCATCAGAGGGGCTCCCAGGTGGTAGGGGCTGCTCCTCCACACACCCAGCAGCAGCAGCACCAGCAGGATCATTCAATCTCATCATCAATCATCATCATCATCATCAATCCTCACCAGCAGGATCATAATCATCCATCATCATCATCAGCAGAGCAGCAGCAGCAGGATCCAGCAGCAGCAGCAGCAGCAGCAGTTGGCAGCACCAGCAGGATCACAGCAGCAGCCAGCGGATGCAGCAGAGCAGAGTATGCAACAGCAGCGCCAGCAAGTCCAGGAGCATGAGCAGATGAGCAGGACGAGCAAACCAGGAGCACGAGCAGGGACGAGCAAGTCAGGAGCATCGAGCAGGTCGAGCGAGGACCAGCAGGACAGGAGCAGCTTCAACAGAGATAAGCACGCACAGAAGCAACCAGCACCAGCAGAAGCACACCGCAAGGAGCAGCACCAGCATGAAGCCCCAGCAGAAGCAGAGTCAGGGGGCAGGGGGCGGGAGGTTGGCCCCGTCCCTCTTTGCCAGGAATGCGCGGCAGGTTGCTGAGCTTTCGCTCTCCGCCATGGTGTGGGGTTGGCTGGCTGCATGGAGCTGGCAGGCACAAAGGCTGGCAGGAAGGCTGGCACAAGGCTGGCAGAAGCCAGGCAGGAAGGCCTTTGCGCAGATAAGGCTTGGCAGGAAGCCTGGCAGGAAAGGCAGGCCAGGCACCAAGGCTGCGCTGGAGGCAGGCTGCAGCAAGGCTTGGTAGGCAGGCATGCAGGCAGGGCAGGCAAGGAACTCGAAGTGTCCAGCCAGCAGGTCTTTCCTCGAAATGCTGGCCCACATGTGAGCTGTTCCTTTTATACCACGTGGCTTACGCAATACATCCCCCCCGCATATCGCCAATTAACCGGGGGGGCAGGGATCGGCATCCGTTTAGGCTTGCCGCTGTGCATACCGCTAGGCTTCCCCGCTGTGCATTGCCGCTTCATCCGCTGTAACATCCGTTCTGCAATCCGCTGTAATCCGTTCCGCATCTGCTTTGTCTGGATGGGCTCCCGGAAGCCCTCGGATTGTCCATCCGCTCCAATGCCGCTGGGCTTCGTTCCGATGCCGTTTTCCATCCCGCCTGCATCCTCCTCGCTTCGTGTTATGTCCGGTTATGACAAAATTTTTGCCCCTTTTGAGAGTGGATAACAACGGATGGAACATTTTTCTCGTCCGCTGTGTCCTTTTTACAAACCGTTGGGCAGTGTGACAGGGCCTTAAGATAAATAGTATGTGTGGGCGCAGTATGTTTGATATAGGAATAACAGAGAAGAGGGAAAAATGCAGCAGCATTTTTTTAAAAAGTTAAGAAGATATCATAATGGGCTGCCAGAATGAAATGTTGTGGACATTTTTTAAACAGAGCAAAATTATGTAACAGAAAAAGGCTTTAATGTAATCATCAAGAAATATATTGGGGGAGGGAGAGAGAGAGAATAATGTTTAGATTTGAAAAATATTTTCTTCAGAATATATCAGAAATATTTTAACATAAGATTAAAATACAATAATTTAGACATGTATGTGTGTGTGTGTGTACCTGTGTGTGTATGTGTGTGTGTGTAATTCACAGCCTGACTTTCTCTAAAAGTGTGAGACTTCAGCTTCTATAATCACTAGGAGCTTGTCTTATCCATTCTAGTGTCAACTAGTTTCATTTCCCACCTGTCTATTGAATCTGGAACAATTAGTATTAGAAAAACATTCATGCACTGTATCAATCTCCCCAGCCCACCAGGTGCATGAAATTAAAATTCCCAATATTGCATACATAAGAGAATATCTGTAGCTCAGGGTTGAACTGTGGGGCCCCTGGCGCTCTCTCAACTTGGTGGGTTGTCTTGCCAGTATTCCATTACCCAAAACTTGGTAACATCATCATTACTAGTTTGGTAATGAAACATCGGCAAGAAAACCACCAAGCTTAGAGAATACCAAGAACACCTATATTCCCAAGTAGAATTCCAAGCTGGACTATCTAGTGGTAGGGAAGCAGTTACAATAAATATTTATGCCCTCCATGTAAGAACCTGCATCCACTTAAAATCCTGTTATAATAACTGCCCTCCCCTTTTGATTATGTGAAGCATTTTGTTCCTGTGTTTCCCTTGTAACCACCATATGGTCTGCTGGGCTGTTATGTTCAAAATTATTACATCTATTGACCTTAACTAGCTGGCTCTCTTTCTCAGGTTGCTCTGGTTAATTAGAGTTCTGTTTACTGAGCTGTAAATAATGCCTGCTGTTCTGAGAGTTCTTTCTCTGTGAAATGGATGAACATTTCAGCATGTTAATGTCCTTTTATTATGATGGTGTTGGGTTAGCAGACGGGAGCGAGAATGCCCAGGCCAAGTTTACCCCAGGTGTAAGTGCCTGTTGCAACTGGGAGTGATTCGTTAGGAATGAATAGCAACTCCAGTAATTTGGCATAGGGAGATGGGAATATATTTATCTATACATGTCCGAGTAAACGTTTTAATTCAATAACATGGAAATAGGCTTCAAATGGTAAGCCAAAAACATATATCACACATAAAAAGTTGCATTTTTTCCCCCAGTACCAAACACTGACCAACCTTCTCTTCTCCAAATCTGTGTAACTCAATACTATTCCTTGCAAGCTTGCCTTCCAACCCCTTTTTGATTCAGCCCAGAATAAAAAGCAATATTTTAGGCATGGTCTGAACAATGCAATCTAAAAGAGAATGACCGTGGCACTGTATTTCTATTGAAGCAGCCTAGAATTATTTGTGTTTTGTTTTGCAACTGCGTTACATTACATTCAACTTGTGATTCAGCAAGACACCCAGATTTCTTTCAAATGAACTGATGCCTAGTATAGTTTCCCCCCACATTGATATATTTGATTTTTCCTAATTAACTGAAGGACTTTGCATTTGTCTCTGTTTACAGTCATCTTGCTGGCTTCTGCTTATTGTCTCACATTATTATTCTGGTTCTTTGCACAGGCAAACAGAGGTTAGATGGATACAAATGCCAAATTCAACCTATCAAGTCCTTCCCAAGACACTGGGATAGGCAGTTGTTATTGTCTGATTGTATTAAAGATACCATTGCAGGAGGTAATTTGTTCTCCTTATTAGACACGGAGAAAGACATGATATCCAACTGGCTTTGATGCCTATGGGAGACCTAGAGCTTACAGTCTCCTGGTTCCTAGTCCAGTCTCTAACCACTACACTATAGTCATAATACAGTATATTCCTGGTATTGATATTCTCCTCTAAGGTATTTACACTACTATTGTGTCATTCACACATTTGAAAAGCTTATTTTCTAATGCATCATCCAGGGGATTTATAAATTTATTAAATGGCCCAGTGCATAAAATGGAGTCTAAGGCCGACACTCAACATTTCCCTCCAGCTTGATATAGGAGTATATCAAATTTGTCATATTTATTAGAGGCTCACTTATTTTTATGGGAATAATAAAATAGAGGTTTGCCGTAGCTTTCTTCCAGTTTTTGGTTTGTTTGACTTCTCAGTTTATTCTACAACTCTGCTAACTCAAATATTAAATCAGACTTCCATCCTTCCGAGGTAGGTAAAATGGGGACCCAGATTGTTGGGAGTAATAAGCTGACTCTGTAAACCACTTCGAGAGGCTGTGAAGCACTAAAAAGCAGTTTATAAGTCTAAGTTCTATTGCTATTAAAACAATTCTTAGAAGAAAATTTCACTAGAAATGCACAATGGTTACAGTGCCTTAGGATGTCACCTACATTAGCATAACATTCATGAACATATTTAACTGGGTTATGTTATAAATACGAATGGTAAGTATATTGCACATTGTATATTATTTATTTATGACTTTTCTTGCCACATTTGTTAAGTGAATCATTGCAGCTGTTAAATTAGTAACCCAGATGTTAAGTGAATCTGGCTTCCCCATTGACTTTCCTTATCAGAATGTCACGCCCCCCCCCCCACCCGAAAATGATGACATGACCCTGGGACAATGCAAACCACAATAAATATGAACCAGTGTCAAGCATTTGAATATAAATCACGTGACCATAGAGATGCTGCAATGGTCATAAGTGTGAAACTTGGTCATAAGTCACTTTTTGAGCTGTTATAAGTCGAGGACTGCCTGTATGAGCTGTTTGTAAGTCGAGGACTGCCTGTATTGGCAATAAATGGTTGGCTTGGATAGGGATGGTTTAGGTTCAAAACCATCTTTGTCCCAAAAGTTCACTACATGGATTTAAATTAGCACTTAGACTATCACTTTTTAAGTGCTTTCAGCCTTCTCTAAGCGGTTTACAGAGTCAGCCTATTGCCCCCAACAATCTGGGTCCTCATTTTACCCACCTCAGAAGGATGGAAGGCTGAGTCAACCTTGAGCCTGGTGGGGTTTGAACTGCCAAATTGCAGGCAGCTGGGCTGCAGAAGTAGCTTGCAATACTGCACTCTAACCACTGCGCCACAGAGGATCCTTCAATCATTACTGTCTTAATTAATCATTACATACTGAATTAATCTCTGTCTTGCATCTCAGTTTACCTGTCAGATTTATTGTTGTAGGTAAAAAAAGGAAGGAGTGCTTTGCATGCCTCTCTGCTAATGTATTATATATCATCACTTTTAAATATTATGACCACAGCTGCTTAGAGAAATGAATGAGATTGTGTATTTTATCCCAGTTGTCCTGTGATGCCACCACTATAAGATATGAGAGAAAGGTTTTGCTTTTTATTCATTTATTTAGCATATGGCATATCATACATGCACTTGCAATATATAAATTAACATTTCAGCTAGATTAGTAGAACCCAATAAAATATAAATATTAAAAAGATCTATGTTCAAATGTCAAGGCCATCTATCCATTGAAGTGCTGCATTGTTTATATTATTTTAAAAATCAGATACTAGATCATATTTGCTTTCAGCTTACAGCTGGTCATGACGTGATCTACAGTTCAATGTGCGACCCCACAGGCACACTGAGAGGGGTGGCTACTCTGCCCTATTTATACAGAGAATCCTGGCAGACATCATGTGAGGTGCAAATCCTGTTTTGAGATGAGCAAAGATATAGAGGGGAGAAAATTTAAACTTGGGGTTGGCTACCAAAGAGCATTTGGCTTTATGAGATATTAGCTGTTTTCTGGACATGGGCAGCTGCAATCTCAGCTCCAACAGAAGACTATAGATGACATGCCTGACTTGTTTTATTAAATTTCTCCTGGTCTGCTAAGGATGTGAAATTTCCTGCTCAGTGGAAGAAAGAGAAAGTTCAGTGATTCCCCCATCCTTAATTTTGATCAGACCACCAATTTTGGATCTACCATTGTTTCACAATTACAGTATATTCTGCTTTCTTGATTCCTCTGTTTGCCTCCTGGAAATTAAACCTTTTTTGAGGGGGGCTGCTGGGCAGCTAATGTAATTTAGATGCAATGTGTACTATGTGCAAGGCAAAAACTGTGGGTAACATTTCCTTATAGTCTGTGAATCCTGAAGAGCTGGGAGTTAAATGATAAGGTTAATGGATCCTTAGTATAGATATTACATGTACGTGCGAGATCATTTTGATTGCATAAAATTGTTTGTATTCAGAAGAGATCTTGCAAAGAAGAACAAAAGGGGGTGCCTACACTTATCTCTGTCTCCCAACTTTCACAGCTTCATCGAGAAACCATGAACTCAATTTAACACCTACAATTGGTATGCAAATAAATTTTCTCTGCACAACTAGGAATCTCCATTTTGAGGGTTTCAGACTCAGAGCCCTTGAGCGTTGATCTTGCATGCATGTAAACACAACCTCCTACAAATTTAATTTACATAGAAACAACCCTAATAAGATAGCAAAAAAGAGAGAGGGATCCAAGAGTGTTTTAAATAATTCTGCTTTGCAAGTTGCTCACAGCTCTTTACTTACTCTTGGAGTGGGAAACCTTCAGCCTGCAGGTGATCCCTAAGCTCCCACTACCAAAATGGTGCCGTCTAATTTGGCAGCAACGACAAAACAAGGGGAGCATAAAGACCCATCAATTATCTATAGGAAACAATAATCCATGCTCCTCCCTTGAGTTCTTGGCTTGCTTTACATTTAATAGACCTTAGAGATATAAAATTATGCAGGATTGTTGCAGAACCCACACCTCAAATCTCATCTAATAATGTCATAGCATAGCCATTCTGTCCACTACAATTTCTAGCTCCTGAGGGATTTTTTTTTTTTTTTTTTTTT
>BHFT01045729.1:0-57054 GCA_004320025.1 Laticauda laticaudata | reverse complement strand
TTTTTTTTTTTTTTTTTTTTTTTGTAAAACAGTAGATCTCTTCACACCTGAATTTTACCCCCTTCCCTTTGTCTTGGGTGTTAACACAAGGATATTCCTTATGGCGAGGGGACGCAGTGGCTCAGTGGCTAAGACGCTGATCTTGTCTATCAGAAAAGTCGGCGGTTTGGTGGTTCGAATCCCTAGTGCCACATAACGGAATGAGCTCCCATTACTTGTCCCAGCTTCGGTCAACCTAGCAGTTCGAAAGCACGTAAAAAATGCAAGTAGAAAAATAGGGACTACTTTGGTGGGAAAGCAACAGCGTTCCGTGAGCCTTTGGCATTTAGTCATGCCGGCCACATAACCACGGAGACATCTTTGGACAGCGCTGGCTCTTTGGCTTTGTAACAAAGATGAGCACCACCCCCTAGAGCCAGAAACAATTAGTATGCATGTGCGAGGGGAACCTTTCTTTACCTTTACCTATTCCTTATGGCAGGATAAGAAGTGTCTGTCAATTCCCAGTAATGTCTGCTGCATTGGGAGACTTCAGGATATGATGGCAGGATCTTTTTCCTACAAAGCCTGTGCTTTGTCTTGTTGATAGGTTCTCAAAAGAGTGGCCATCAGTTTACCTATTGCAGAACAGATGGAAGGGAAAAAAGCCAGGTGGCTCTAGCACTAAATGACCTACTACTACCTTATGCATTTTACATTATATGCCTCAGGCAGGAAGCAGTTCTCAGAAACTTTAGCAGCAGAAAACATTATGAAGAGAAATTAATTAGAGGAGGGAGGTTATGAAAAGATAAAAGGCAAGCTTCATCACTTTCACTGTCCTCATCTTCATTATCATCATTACAATAATTTGTGTGAGGGTTGTTTGTTTTCTCAAGACTGTACACATCTGCTGTGTTGCAAATAACTGTGCACAATGCTTTATTATAGCATACACCTTTCCTCTTGCCCTGAGTTAACTCCACCCTCCGAAGCTTTGCAAGTTAATGTAGCTGAATAAGTACATCTTCAATGGATAGTGCTTAGAACAAATTTGTAGGCTAAAGGCCTAGGTGGGATGAGGCTGTTTAGGCATAGGCCTCAATTATCTCCACATCTGGAACACAGTTGTGGATGCTTGAGAGAAAATTGAGTAGGGAATCAGTGATCCCATCTCCTTTCAAAATTTTGGGGCTATTTACTTACACCATCCTTTGAAAGAAGGGATGAGCTGAACTTATTCTTGGGGAAATGAAGGTGGATGCAACTGTTTTGTTTCATGATCCCAAAGATTAGACAGATGTTGGTTTCTCTATTCTGTCCCAGAATAGTCGCAAAATAAAAAAGTTAGCCAGGTTCATGGCAAATTGTCACAAACCGAATGCAATGTATGATGTAGAAGTTGTCTGTCATTTTCTAAACACCTGATTTTTCTATCCCTTCAATCTCTTCTATTCCACTTCTAACCCCAATTGATATTTTTTTTAAAAAATCATCTTCATCTACATAACGGTGTCTTGAATTTCCATGTTAATTGTGCTCCTGACATATAAATAAGTATATGCAAAATGTATGTCAGCCTTTTTCCACATTATGTATTTATTTTCCTCTTTTTTTGAATGCCACATAAGTGGGACAGTCCTTCTGAACCTGTGAGACTGGGAGGAACTCTGCAAGTCAATCAAAATACTCTAAAACTTTACTACAGTGTTTCTCAATCATGGCAACTTTAAGATGCATGGACTTCAACTCTCTGGGATTCTGGGAGTTGTGGTCCACACATCCTAAAGTTGCAAAGGTTGAGAAATACTGCTGTACTATCTTTCCCTAGTAATGATCTTGTAAATAACCTGCAGATTATACCATAATTGAACATCCCAATAAAATCCATTTTATTGTTCTCAGAATTTGAGACCTAGCTGGTCACTGGTTGCTGAGTGTTAATTGAAAATAACAGGCTTCACAGTTTCTCCTCCACCTGTCTCAGCAGGGTGCCATGTTTTGCTACTCACCCCACACCACTCCAAATCTGCCTTTTAAAATGTTAAATCCCCACCCCCTCCCTTTCCTGCAAATAATCCACTTTTTTCAGAGGCATATTTGCACATTTGCTATTGTCGCCAATTAGTTCATCAAACACCACTGAGAACCTGTGTGCTTGCATGGGAATATTGTAACTGGAAATGATTTTCTCAATAGCTATGCTCTAAATTGTTGTTTTGCTTTGCAGCAAATTCTCCACTCTTCTGTTTTTCTGTTCAACATTTGGTAGTGAGGATATCCTTTAATGTTCTACACACCATATTCAATAATCAGAAAAATGTCTCCATTGTTCTTATTATTTGGAGAGAGAGAGATTCATTCAGCTTGCCCTATTGTCAAGGGTCAGATTTAACATCATGAAATGATGATAAATGGCTTGTATGATGAGATTTTTCTCTTCTCTCTCTCTCTCCCTCCCTCCCTCCTGCCCTCTCTCTCTCAACAATCCACCAACTCTCTTCTGAAAGTTACCCGAGATACTGGAACAATATTTTGAGAGTGTGCAGTGTAGCATATTGCATTATTATCATTGATTATTAATCATGCATGTGATCATGTATTGTGGCTCAGTTAACTTGGCTTGCCTGGATGTATCATAATTCTTGTAGACATCCTGGAATTTGCTTTTCATTTAGTTTCAATAAAACAAGCTGGGGGGGGGGGGNGGGGGGGGGGGGGAATCCCTACTCCTGACTGTATTGTATTTGTTTTGTTAGTAGAAAATACACAATAAGGGTAAAGAAACAGAGGTGGTATTCAGCAGGTTCTGACCAGTTCTGGAGAACCGGTAGCAGAAATTTATAGTAGTTCGGAGAACCGGCAAATGTCACTTCTGACTGGAGATTTTACAGTATCCTTCCCCTGCCACGTCCACCAAGCCATGCCCACAGAACCGATAGTAAAAAAATTTGAATCCCACCACTGATAGCAAAGTAGAATCATTTTTAAAATGCCACACCGTGTGCTGTGTGTGAGGGGAGGGGGAGGCAGTAACAACAGAGGAAGAGTAACATTGCCTCAACCACGATTATAAAGATGAGATGATGGGAAAATCTGCTTAGCAAGATGATTGACTTTGAGATGTTGAATGAATCTGATGCTAATGGAAATACCTGGGCATTATTACAGGTACTCCTCGATTTACGATCACAATTGAGCCCAAAATTTATGTCACTAAATTGACACATTTGCTAAGTGAATTTTGCCCCATTTTACAACTTTCTTGCCACAGTTGTGAAGTGAATCACTGCTGTTGTTAAGTAAGTAACACGTGAATCTGCCCTCTCTCTATTTGATTTTGCTTGTCAGAAGATGGCAAAAGCTGCAAAAAGGGAAGGACCCATCGATTTCCACAATGGACAAATGGCTACAGAAGCTGATGGCAATGGCTTCTTCATCATCATGGAGAGGGATAAATTGACTGTTTTGATCAAAGAAAAGAATATAAGTACTTTTGTTGCTACATGGAGATGACTTCTGGACTTTGTGCTTGAGGTGGAAAAAAAAGGAAGCTTTGATTTTGGGTTTTACTGATTAAATTGATTTGCCGTTATAGAAATGGCTAGTTTATACTATTATGGAACAGTAAAATTTTGAGGTTCAGTGTTAATGCTTTATTCTCCAGCCACAGAGGGAGTCGGAAGTCAACACCTTATTTTTCTTCCCCCACTCCCCTCCTCACTTTTCTTTCTTTCCTTTTTTTTTTCTTTGGAAGAAACAATTTTTAATTGAGATTTTAAAATAACATTGGTGGCAACTATATATTAGGACTTTATTTCTAGCAATAACTATAATTTAAAAATAATCAAAATCAAGGAGTTCCAGAAATATGTAAGATGTTGTGTTCCTGCAAAATTTAGTCTAAGCTTTCTTCAGTTATTTGTAAACTCTATAAAAGCCAATAATAGATGAAGAAAAAAATATTTCTGATGTTCCTAAATCCTGTACAGTGCCTCTTTGTGTTGTATTGCACCAAATAGTTGTAATATCTGTTCTTAGAAAGTGAAAATGTTAATTCTTAAATAAATGTATAAAATAAAAGCCATATTTATAGATTGTGAATGGAACAAAGATGTGATTAACATAAAGACAAAAGGGGCTAAAGCAGCCATCTCTAGTTGTCCCCCAGAGTTTGGTATGCTCAACAAACAACACTGTGGAACTTGCTTTTAAAATCATTAATTAAATTAAAGCCGCCTCACTTTTCTTTCCCCTCCCCCTCCCCACTGTGTCCTACTATTTGTTTTTGTTTTCCTGCATTTTATTTATAATCCGATAAAATGTTATTTAAATGTTTTTTTTAAAAGAGAAAGAAAGAAGATTACAAAAGCTGATCACGTGACCCCAGGACAAAGCAACTGTCATAAATATGAATCAGTTGCCAAGCATCTGAATTTGGATCGCATGACCGTGGGGATGCTACGACAGTTGTAAAAGTAAAAAACGGCCCTAGGTCACTTTTTCAGTGCCATCATATCTTTGAACAATGTCATTAAATGAACGGCTGTTAAGTCGAGGACTACCTGTATACCGAGAGACTTGAACACTTTTTTGAGGCCCATGAGGTAAATGATGCATAACAGTGTTTGTTTTCTTGAGGATTATGGGAAGCAAAACTTACTAATTTACTAAGAAATGCCCCTAAAAATCCCTCATAATCCAGTTGTGCAAAAGTAATATTTTGAATGCAGGGACATTTGGCACCAAAAACATGCATGAACTGCTAAGCATTTCAGATTTCATCAGCTCAAACAGAAAGGGGAACTAGCTGAACATAAAAAAAAAAAATAGGCCTGAATGTTGTAAATTTGGTGAACCACCAAATTGCGCTTTGAGAATTCAGCCACCGGGTAGAATTCTGAAAGAAAATCTTTTTTTTTTCTCCTTTTTTTTTGAAAGCCTCTTAGCAGATTTAACATTTAAGAAAGCGCTGGAGATTGCTATCTCCATGGAAATTGCTGCTAGCGATACAGTGAGGAGTATCAACAAATGTAAATAAGCTTGCAGGAGCAGACAGAAAGTAATTGATCAAAAGAGACTGTGCTATTTTATTTATTTATCAAATTTAGATACTGCCCGTCTTACTCACAGATGTCATGGTCGCATAGCTTCACGTAAGCCATCTCCAAAAAGATTTATCAAAGGGATCTGCAGAAAATGCAATAAGGTGTGATGTATTTGCAGATCCTGTCACTTACAAAAAAGTAAAATATTTGCTGAGGATAAACAATCAGATCACTTCTTTAAAAGGAATACAGTGGCATATGCTACAGATGAATAATTTAACCATGGAGGCAAACAGAGCTGGCTAACTTGGCAATCTATATCCTCAAAGATGAAACGAGACGACTGTACGATTCACACCCGAAACAAATGGCAACATCCTATCAATGCTGTACAGGCAGTCCTCAACTTACGTCCACAATTGAGCTCAAACTTTATGTACTTGAGACATGAGACATTTGTTAAGAGAGTTTTGCCTCATTTTATGCCCCTTCTTGCCTCAATTGTTAAGTGAATTACTGCAGCAGTTAAATTAGTAACATGATTGTTAAGTGAATCCAGCTTCCTTATTGCCTTTGCTTGTCAGAAGTTTGCAAAAGGGGAATCACATGACCCTGGGACCCAGCAAGAGTCATAAATATGAACCAGTTGCAAAGCGTCTGAAATTTGATCACACGATCATAGGCAAAGGTCATAACTGTGAAAAGCAGTCATAAGTCGCTTTTTTCAGTGCCGTTATAACTTTGAACGGTCCCTAAAGGAACTGTTGTAAGTCGAGGACTACCTGTACTGGTTCCCCTGTATCAGTTACAGTGCAAGTTTGAACAGCATTCAGAGAGGCTAGAGCCATCAGAAATGCAATTACAGGCAGCCTTTCACTGGAGAATATATTCCCATTGGAGTGACAGTTGTAGCTGTAAAATACAATCACTGGACATATATAAACAGATAACAGATAATCAGAGTTGGAAGGGACCTTATAGGTCATCTAGTCCAAACCCTCCCACCCAAGTGGGAGACCCTGCACCATTTCTGACAGATGGCAGTCCAATCTCTTCTTAAAAAGTCTCAACTGATGGCGCTCCCACAACTTCCGAGGACAAGCTGTTCCATTGGTTGATTGTTCTCACTGTCAGAAAGTTTCTCCTTGTTTCCAGGTTAAATCTCTCCTTGTTCAGTTTCCATCCATCATTCCTTGTCTGGCCTATAGGAGCTTTAGAAAATAGCTTGACCCCCTCCTCCCTGTGGCAGCTCCTCAAATATTGGAAGACCTCTATCATGTATCCCCTGGTCCTTCTTGTAGAAACAGGAGAACCAGCTTGCAGGGGTCCTGGCTGCCACATCTGAATGGAGTTTCCTCATCATCTACATTTCCAATCACAGGACCAACTATGAGGAAGACGGAAAAGGTAGTGGATTTTGTTGGTGATGTGTATGTAGTCTTGCCACTTTTATACACAATGAAAGGTATAATAACCAGGATGGGCTTCTGGGGATTCTCAGGGGTTCAGGAGAGCCCCTAGCTAAGATTCTGCACAATTCAGAGAACCCCCAAATCCCACTCCTGGCTGGCCCTGCCCACTCCACCCTGCCCTTCCCAGGAGTCCCCACTCGGTCATTTTGGATGCAAGTAAAGGCAGGGTCCACACAGAAGCTTGGGGAGGGAGAAAAATGGGCCTCCCAGAAGTTCAGGAAGGTCGGAAACAGGCTGTTTCTGGCTTCCAAAGAGCTCTGGAGGCCAGGGAGGCCATTTTCGCCTTCCTGGAGGTTCAAGAAAAGCCTCCGAAGCCCAGAGAAAGCAAAAATGCCCCCCTGTTTTGATGCAGGAGACCAACTAGGCCACACCCACCTTGGCCATGCCCACCCAGCAACCAGGCAGAAAACCCTTTGCAAAAATTCTTGAAGCGCACCCCTGATAATAATGTTATAGAAAAACACCACACCGAAGTTTCACAAAAAGCATACAATTCCAGATGCCAGAAATAAACAAAGTAGAAACTGAACTGGGTCAGGTGAAGGAGAAAAATTGATCGAAAGCCATCTGCTGCCCCATAATTCCTGTGGCTGAATGGAATGGAACTAGGGTGTCTGTAAGGTTACCATCAATCCTCTGTGTACTATTGCCGGATTGAGTATTATAGCATGCCTAGAATTGAAGGCATTTTGCTACCCTTGATGGAGGACAGCATTTAATTAAAACAGACCTACTAGTAGCTTATTTATAGATGGAAATGAAGGATAATTCCAAGGTGTTTCCATCATCCATCCATCCATCTGAAGAGTTATATTGTTATAGCAGTCTTGTTTTTGGAGTAACATCAGCCTGAACATTTTGGCAGATAGCCAGAGATCAAATGCTCCAAGGTTGTTCAGGCACTCAATATTATTCAGATGACATAATCTACATATTGATTCTTGGGATTGTGGTGGATAATAAATCTATCAAAAAATGGATGAATAAATAAATGTCACAAGAGGAAATGATGATGTGCATAACCTCAAGGCAGCACGTCAGAGATTGGCATAGCTTGACCTTTGAGCACAATGCAACAAATGTGAATTCTTTAGACCATGACAGCATGGATGAATAAGGCCTACAGAAGCAGACAGACAAAGTTCAAACAATTGTGAATGAATGCCTCAAGGCCACCAAACATGTCAGAGCTAAGATTCTTTTTTGTTTAGGGTTAATTAATAATGGTTTTTTACCAGATTTACTATTGTACTACTTTATTGTACTACTTCCTTATGCAAGTCGAGAAAACAATATTAACAAGCTTTCAAAGAAGTAAAGAGAGCACAAATCCAAAGGGGATTCAGAAGACCACTCCATCCAACAAATGTGGATGGATTATTTCACTTCCCTCTGTGGGTAAACCATCAGAAAAATCCACATCAGGTGCAGATTCTTTTGATGTGTCTCCTTTCATAGAGTTTAAGAGTCTTCTATTAAAGCTGAGAAGATTCAGAACTGAGGCAAACTCCAGAATGGCTGGAATATGCAGGAGGGGGGAATCCTTTTCCTTTTGATAATTCAACATGCTCATCCCTTTTATCCCTTTTATTAATAAGCTATTTAACAGCCAAACACCTGACATAAAGCAACAAAGAGAGGAAAGTTCCAAGATACAATTAGACCCGCTTGTACCTTTTGTTAGTTACTAAAAGGAAAGTAGCTGCAAACGATACCATCCATTTCCATTCTTAAAGACTGTACAGTGGTTTTTCTAGTGATTCTTAGATTAATTTTGTTCAGCTTACTTTATTTCCTGTAAGGGATGCAGTGGCTCAGTGGTTAAGATGCTGAGTTTGTCAATCAGAAAGATCAGCAGTTCGGCGGTTCGAATCCCTAGCACCGCATAATGGAGTGAGCTCCTGTTACTTGTCCAAGCTTCTGCCAACCCAGCAGTTTGAAAGCATGTAAAAATACAAGTATAAAATAGGGACCACTTTGGTGGGAAGGTAACAGCGTTCTGTGTGCTGTCAGTGTTTAGTTATGCCAGCCACATGACCACGGAGACATCTTCGGACAGTGCTGGCTCTTCAGCTTTGTAACGGAGATGAGCACCGCCCCCTGGAGCTGGAAATGACTAGCACGTATGTGCAAGGGGAACCTTTACCTTTACCTATTTCCTATGGCAGCCCAGCAAATGTCTCTGAAAGCCAGTGACGTGAAGTCATTCCATACAGTTTGTCTCCAGTATTTTGGTATTCAGAAGAATGTTGTATTATATGATGGACTTATATAGATAATTCAAAGAGAACATCTAAAAAAGCTATTTTATCCCTAGGTCATTTGATTCAATATTATGTGTAATGCTGTGTCAAACCTGCCTTGAAATTCCTGAAAAGTGTTCTTCTATGAAAAGTGTTTCTCCACCTTAATTTTCTACCCACAACCCAACTATTCTCCCCAAACCTCTGGAAAAAGCTGTTTCAATAATGCTATCATCAGTCATCTTACCCTACAGAAATCCTTCTGCTCTGCTTTTCTTAGGAGAAAGCAAGTGGTTTATTCTTAGCTGGACCAAAGGGTGAGAAATGCATGCTAAAGGCTTTCCTCAGAATGAGTGTTACTGAATAATCAAGTGAATTCTTGGTTGTCTATATTAAGCCTAAAAACCGGAAAGGAACTAAAAAAGCACCAGAAGAGAAATGGGAGAAAAAAAACTTCTGGAGAGATTGATTTCATCACTTCTGCCAGAATAAATTTTTCCTCTTCACTCTTCTGTTTCTCACAGACAACAAACTTGCATCTCATGAAATAAGTCTGAACTGCATATTGTTTTGTTAATTCACAATTTGCCATAACATTTTCTATTTGCCATAGAATTGTGTGCTCTCCAACTGCAATGTCTCTAGGTTGGGACATTTCTCATCCAGCAAAACAGTTTGAGGAAAAAGTTCAAAAAGCACCAAATATATATATATAAGCAAATGGAGCTGGATGCTTCTCCCTTTGAAAAGTGCACCTGCAAGGGGAAAACTTTTGTTTCTGATTGACTATTAATGAAATTTGATTGTTTCTGGATTGATATGTTAGCTTGTTTTTCCTTGATTCCTTCAAATGTTTGAATGCTTTCTTTACTTTAAGCCCATGTCACACTGAACCAACGGATGCAAAGAGGATGTAAAACGGACAAAAAAATTGCCACCCGTTCGAAAACGCAATGTACTCACTGCCTCCGTTTTGCTTCCTCTCTATCCATCCTATTGAGTTTCATCCGCTCCAAAAGTTTTGGGCTGCCCAAAACTTTGCGCGGAAAATGTATCCAGTTCGTCTGTTCTGCATCCGCTACACATCCGCTACGAATCCGTTCTGCATCCGTTACGCATCCACTATAATCTGCTTAGGCATCCGCTGCACATCTGCGCAACTCATCTGCTCGATGCAGGAGGAAGCGGAACGGACACAGAATGGATGCAGAGATGGATGCCTAGCGTATGCCAGAACGGAAACCAAAAGGTTTTAAAACAGAAAAAACGTTCTCAGAGGGGACCTATCTGCGGATATATAGGATGTCTACAGGATGCATAGAGATGCCTAGAGGGATGCCTAGAGGATGCCTAGAGGATGCAAAAGGACAACCTATACTGCCTATAAAAAGAGGGAGTCACACTCGCCCTGCTATCTCACTTTCAGAACAGCAGCCCAGCAGTGCGACCTTCTGCAGCTTCATCTGGCTCTTCCTCTTCACAGCATCCAGTCATGTCCACCGTGGGATTGTAACAAAGTCCTGTCGGCAGCCACCATCGTTCTGCAACAGTGCGAAGCCGATCTGCAGGCTCTTGTGAACTCTACTGTGAGAAGAAAACAGGAGCCACCCACAAAAGAGTCTGGATCTGAAGATGAGTTCACGCAGAAGAGCAGAGGATGAGACTGTACAATCAAGCTGAATGGTGGGAGCTCAGGAACGAAGACACTCCGCGTGTTCCAAGAACTTCATGAGGATGCCTCCGAGCCAGTGTTGAGTTACTGTGCAGCGCTAGTGACCAACCCAGTGTGACCAAGGCAAACCAGCTTCCCGGACCAGCCTGGAACCTGGGCTGAAGAGGTGGACTCACTCTGCCGCCACCTGGCCTCAGGGACCACCTGACAGGAGCATGCAGTACGGCTCGGAGGGTGCCATCCAACACCATCAGTATTGTGGTCAGGAGAAAGTGGTGCCAGGCCATCATCGAATATGAAACAAGGAGGAGCTCCTCCAGTACCCCTCCAGCTGAAGAAGGATGGAAAGAAAGTTGCAGAGCAGTGGTATCAGGAAGTGGAACTTTCCCCCACACCGTTGGAGCCATAAGATGGCAAGCATGGTGGCCTGCAAAATCTTCAACCAAACTCAGGCTCCACTTATTTCAACTCCAAGGGTTTCTTCAGTATCATCCTCTTCGCCATGGTCCGAGGCTGACTACAAGTTCATGTACATCGAGGCTTCAGGACGGAACCATCTTCCAGATGCCCAGGTATACAAGCCCAGTCACCTCAAGAGGAGCTGGAAGGCAACCTCATCATGGCTTTCCCAGATCCAGAACCCCTGCCCAACGACACGCAGATGTCCCTACTTTCAGTGGGGGATGACGCCTTCTCCCCTCACAACCTACCTCATGAAGCCTACACTTCCAGACTCCTCCACGCATGAAGAAGAGGATCTTACCTATCAGGCTGTCCAGTGACAAGGCAGGTGGTGGAGAACGCCTTTGCATCCCTGGCCAACAGAGGTTCCAGTACTTCTTCACCACCATGCAGCATCGCCCCAGAGACCGTGAGGAGGAGGATCATGGAGAGACTGTGCTTGCTGTCATCCTGCACAATCTCTATCGCCACTCCCGCTACCCAGTCTTGCAGAACAGGCTCGTGGACCTCCAGCAAGGCAATGGGGACATGGAGCCTGGGGGAATGGAGGCAAGGGCGAAACCTGATAGACACAGGAGGATGTGCAGGACGGCCCAACAGAGCCTCACATGAAGTGAAGAAGCAGCGCAACCTACTGAGACACTGGTGCATCTCCCCAGCTGGAGCAGGGTGGAGTGGCAAGACAGGATGGAGAGTGCGTTAATGGATGCTTCCTTCAGCCTGTCTCATGACACGGATGTTTGGTTGGCCTACAATGAACAGGGCGTTTAAATAAAGAGTTGTGTTTTATGTTGAACATGGTTGGAATAATTATTACATATTATTGATAATAAAGGGCCGTAGGTGTGGCACCTGGGAGGGGTGGACCATACAGTCACACCATGGTTGCACTGGAGGTTTATCTATCCCACAGCTATTACCATCCCAAAGGTATCCCTGCGCCACCACAGGTTATCCCTGCACCATCCACAGCTATCTTAACCCATCCCACAAGCATGCAAAGGCTTAAACCATTTCTAAAAGTTCTCTGCAGACTTTATTAAAAAAAGAAATGAAAGCAAGTGTGCGAATCAAAAAATAGACTTTATTAACAACAAGCTTATAGAACAAAAATGAGTCTTGGCACTCCTCTTGGTCGCTCAGTCTCAGGGTGAAGGGTGCAGGTGCTGTGGAGGTAGCTGGTGCTGGAGTGCTGTCATCAGCTCCTCCAGAAGCAGAAGCAGCAAGAAACCCCCAGCCCCAAGAAGAGCGAGCCCGTGCTGCAGAAGCCCAGAAGAACCAGAGTGAGGGCCAGGTGTGGGATGGGTAGCCCTGTCCCTCTTGCAAGGGCTGGCAGCATGATGGCTGAGGCTTGCTGTGCTTCGAGCATGGTTGTGGGGTTGCTGGCTGGCAGGGAGGCTGGCCAGGAAACCAGAGGCTGACAGGAACGGCTGGCAGGAGGTCTGGGCACCAAGGCTGGCAGGAAGGTGAGGCAGGGCATGCACCAAGGCTGGCAGTAAGGCTGGCACCAAGACTGGCAGGTAACTATAACAGGCTGGCAGGAAGGCAGGCGCAAGGCTGGCAGGCAACTGGCTGGCAGCAAGGCTTGCAGGCAGGCTGGCAGCAGGCCTTGCAGGCAGGCTGCAGCAAGGCTGGCCAGGGAGCTGGCACAAGGCGGCAGGGAGGCTGCAGCAGGCGCAGGCAGTAACAGGCAGCGAGGGCAGCGCAAGGCAGCCAGATCCGTCCAGCAGGCAGGCTCTTTCCTCTGAATGGCGACCTGCTTCTGAGCTGCTTCGTTATATCCGCGGGGCTGACGCAATGCACCCCCCCGCATGCGCAATTTAACGCCAGGCAATCTCGCCTAGGCTTCGGCTGTGCATCCGCTGTGCATCCGCTTCATCTCGTTCCGCGTCCGCTCTGCATCCGCTTCATCCATTCCGCGTCCGCTTGGTCTGCGGCCCCCGGAAGCCTAGCGGGACGTGCCATCTCGCTCCCATCCGCTTCCATCCTCTGGGCTTCCGTTCGCATCCGCTTTGCATCCGCCCTGTCGTCCTCCACGCGTACATGTTATCCGAAATCCGGTTATGGCAAATTTTTGCCCCCTTTTGAGAGGCAGATAACGAACGAGTGGAAATTTTGCTAAACATTTTGCTCATCCGCTGTGTCCTTTTTGCATCCGTTGGGCAGTGTGACATGGGCTTTACATTGGAGCTAGAACAAGGCTATATTTCTGTACAGTATTTCTCTGAAATTCTCTTTTCTGAATTAAACTCACATTCATTAATTTTAATAAGAATGAATAGAATGGAACGGAATGGAATGGACTAGAATAGAATAGAATAGAATAGAATAGAATAGAATAGAATAGAATAGAATAGAATAGATGCTATGTCCCATTTTATTTTTTGAAAAAGCTTCTCCTTTGTATCAAACAATTGAGTAATCAATGTAATTTATTTATAATCAAATTTAATTTGTTGGATTCCTATGCTTGCCACAAAGACATGACCAAATGCAAGGATAAGTGGGAATTTTAAAAAAAATGTAGTTGCAAGATTTTTCAAGTTTCTGATATTGACAAATTCTGATATGCTTTGAAAACATTCTATCCTCTATACATTGTGGCACCTATGAGGATTGCAGTTATTGGTGTTCTTCTTTTAGGTTTGAATACATGATCATCAAGATTAAATCAGAAAGGGAAGGCCATGACCAAAAGCAAATATCAGCTCCAGAGTTTTGCTGAAACTAAAACAGGAATCATATTTTGCAATAGCAATGGCAGACTATACAAATGCTTCAGAAAATGTTAATCTGAAAAACCTTTACATTGCAAAAACTAAGTATAAATGAAAGCATGGAAGTAAACCTAAAACTTGTGCTGGTAGACCTAAGGAAATAGGTGGCTGCTCTTTGTGAACTGTGCATTGTAAAGTAGTTGATATGCTGTGTTGACCTCTTAACGCCCCCAATCTAGTCTTCTTAGGATTCTATTTTAATTTATTCTCCAATTCCTGCAGTTCTGCTTCACTTTTCAGACTAAGCAAGTGTCCAAGCTTAATTCACTGCATAGTCAGCTTATTCAAACTTTCTCTTAATGTATTCAAGGGAAAGAGAGGCCACCGGTTCATCACTTGCAGATGGAAGAAACTCTTTATCCCTCTTATATTTTCTAGTTTATAGTTCATATTGAGGAGGAACTTCAGATAAGTGAAAGGAGCTCTCTAAATGACCCCCTTATCTCTGGAGAGAGGGAAAGAGAGAGAGAAACAGAGAAGTAGTGTGCATGATCAAATAAGTTGGGTGATTAATCCTGTTACAGTACAGTTGAACTACAGTTGAACCGCCACAGTTCAAAAAGGTCCACCCAGTATTCCATATTAGTCTCATTAAACCCAGAAGACGTAATCCCAATGATCGGTTACCTGGTCCAGTGAAGGCAGATCATTATGAGACAGAATCTATTCTTGAATCACGGATATATAGAGGAAGTCTACAATATTTAATAAATGGAAAGGATATCCTTCAGGAGAGGCATCATGGGTTGGCCACATTGATGATAATGCACCATGTCTTCAATGGAGTTTCCATAAACAGTACCCTGGGAAACCTAAGGGGGGATGTGAACCACTATGGTGATAATTATTCCCTTTTTATTGCTTTACAGGCGGATATCTGGTAGAGGGGGCCACCTGTCATGCTCCAAGTTCACTCGGAACCCGTCAGCTCTGAATATGCCTTGCAGCAAGTCAGCTGGCCATGTCACCTGATCTCTGCTGCTGCTGGATCTGTATTTCTGCTTGTGTGTTGGCTGATGGCTTTGGAATGACTCAGCAGAGCTGAGGATGGATTCTGCAACAACTGTGGGGCTGCTGGAAATGGCTCTTTTCATGTATTGATGTGCTGCATATTGTTAAAGGGGGTTGGGGAACATATAGGTGGTAATTAAGCCTTAAGTTAAAACATGGTGAAGGTGGCACCAGGTGGGGATCAGGATTGGAATAGGGTAGAGATGTAGACATGTTATAGAGTTAATAACATTTAGGGACCATGGGTTAGGCATGGCCAGAATTAGAACTGCGTATAGACCTGGGTGTGGTGGGGTGTGTCTCATGATAATGGAAACAAAAGGAAAGGGAGAAAACTCAAACTCAATTCTAACCTTGCCTGGCTTTTAGATTTTCTTGTCAGAGAAGAGAATTTGTTGTTTATTGAGCTATTGAATAATAGCCATTGTACTACAAAGAAGCTAGAGTTTGTATTCGTTTCAGGACAAATCTTCAATACTCAAGGACTGGCTGAGACCACAGCCCTGATGAGGCCCTCAGTGAAATCGAGTTTGAGGCCCCTGAGCTAAACTCTCAACTTCCAGATATTTCCTCTGACCAACTATCTTTGTCTATCCTTGCTTTGCAAGAGTCTATCCTTGCTTTGAAATATTTCTCCCCCACTCTTTCTTGCAGAATTCGTCTAGCCAAGAAATATTCTTAGGTTAGCATACAGGGACTCCATATTTGATTATCAATAATGTTTAAGTCTGGAGGCCATGAAACCAATTCCAAGTCTTTCTTTCGTGTACGTAAATGCTTCATGGATAATTTAGACACATATATGAAGTCATTGTCTTTCCAGCTGCTTTTTCCTCACCTGCCTGTGAAACATTGGTGGCTAAGTGTTTGTTAACACCAAACATTGGTGTTAGGACTAGTTGCCCTCAGAATTTTTTAGTAAATTTGCATTAGGCCTACGTGTTATTTGATGTGAATTATGCATGATATGTAATCCTTTCTCTTGTCTTGTGCTGGAATATGACATGGACTGATGAGCTTTGTGTTCTCTGTTGAATGTTGAACATTGACATACAACGTGGATGTTGCTGCCACCATTATTAATATGGAAAGGAAACAAATAAACTATCTAAACAATAGTTTTTATCTCTTTATGTTCCTCATAAGTATGAATATGCTGAGGAATCCTATAGCCTGGGAAGGAAAGAGTGATAAATAAATGAGATTCCTGAGTAACATCAGTAAGGAGGCTGAAGGGCTAAAGTCAGGAGTCATGGACACTGGAACACCAAATTGACAGGAGATGCATCAACCATCTCTTCTAATCATAGAGACAGGAAGGTTGGAACATTGCCTATAGGAAGCAATCCCAAACTCAGCTGAATAATAGGGGTCCAATCCAGAGTAGCCAAATAGCCAAGGAAAGAATGGATTGGAGCCAACTAACAGCAAAGGAGAAAGGAGTCCCAAAGGTGTTTTTTCAAGAGGCAGTTGGACTTTCTGGTTTTTCTTTGAAGACATTCATAAAAACTCCAGTTGCCTCTTGAAAAAGCACCTTTGGGACAACCATGACCTGGATGACTGAGAATCTCCATAGACATTTAGCAAAGGACAAGGGAATTTATCATGATCCCTTGATCTTTGCTCTCTCACCACTTCCTTGCTTTTTTTGCTTATCACTGTTTCAATCTCTTTTTCTCAGTACCTTCAAAAACAGAGGAGATTGGCCAATTGTCTGATGTGTCTACATATAGATATATTCTTATGCTTCTACCTTTCTTCATATTGGCCATTTCTTACAGGTTATGTACTTATTTTGTATACTTTGCAAAGTTCTTTACATAACTAAGAAAAAAATATCAACCATGTTCTCCATTTATATCTGGCAACCTAAAACTATACCAAGGTACTTAAAGTAGGAAGGCATATTTACTGCTGTCTGGATGCATTTTATACTTGAGAATGTGCTGGGTTGGGGAACTTGCAGCCCATAGCATTCCTTTGGAAGGCAGAGGCTCCCAGTTATGAGCTCTGGATCTGAGAAATATCTAATTTAAAAGTTGTGCTGACACTTTCTTCTGCATTCATTGCTCAACTCAGAAGGATGGCACATTTCCTGTCCAGTAACAAGTACAGAGCAAAGGTTTGCTTTCAGAGAGGGAATTACATATTACATAAAAGTAGGAAGTGAAGCAGCTTTAGACATTGAATGTTATTTTGTGAAGTAAACCATGAAAACCTCTCCAGACTTAACAAAAAAGTATGTTGATATTCAATTGAATCCATGTTTCCTTTCTGGCACAAGTTCAATTTTCAAACCTTTATTGTCAGAGTACATGTGTACAATGAGATTGGCTGAGCCTTCCTTTGTGCACCCCTCCCCCCAACACAATATAACTCTCAATGAAAGACAGAAAATCCCTAACCCAGTAAATCCTACTAACAAACACACAATCCTATTGCACCATGTGAACTGATTGCATGTCACACCGGCCTCACAAGTCAATCGTACTATGTTTCTGTGCAGAGCATGAAAGCATAATATACCTCTGTGGGGGCAAGGTGTTCTGTTCTTCAGACAGTTCATCTCTTTTTTTCCCCCAGATGTATCTTGTGTACTGTAGATGAACAATTCAGTGCTTGATTTCTCACTGCAAAGCACTTTGCTGCAAAATAGATTTTCTTTTGCATATTTTAGGTAGAGCCTTTTGTGTTGCAGTCAAATACTTTTTTCCTTCTGAAGCTATCCTGTTCAGATCATTGTTGTATAAATAATGCTATGTTATGGGCTGGTGGCCCACTGCTCTGTTGTCAGCTAAACTTTTGAGCAGATTGTTTGCAGTAATCTTGGATTCTGTTTGCACACCAGAACAGTTTTCAGGTTGAGATTTCAGTTCTGTGTAACATCCATATCTTAATAATGTTTCTCACAGCTAAAATCAGTAGTAGGAAGCATTTTTTAAAATATCCTTCCATCTCTTTGTAAGGCAAAACGTGAGGGAGAGGTCAAACTTGTCATCAGTTATGAATCTGTGTGCTCCCACAAGAGATCTAAGTCAACACTTTTTTCTTTTTCCCAGCCCTTCCTAAACATCTCTTTACCTCTTTCCCCCTCACTGTCTTCCCATTTTCTTTTGTATTTTTTAATCTTAATTCATAACTTAATTATCTTAATTCAAAATTTCTGACAAAAATAGGTATCTAAATCCAGCCCACCTTGAATTCCTTTCTGTTCTTAACTCCTGCTGATTTCCCTTGACTGTTAATAGTTCAGATTCTTGGACACAGCTTAAGCTTGCAAGAAATCCTTATACTCATTTGAACTGCCTGAATCTCCTGATTTCCCCAGTGCTTGACAGTAAGGTCGAATTGTCTTCACTGTCAAATGCTTGAACTTGAGGATGGGCCTTGAGGAGCCCATGGTTTTTAAAAATAGGCAGAACAGCTACAACCTCAGAGATTAGAAGGGTCAGAAGATTTGATGCCATTTTGAATTGTCTCTACCTGGCTAACAGAAGACAATGAGTCAATCACCTTTTGAGATGTTATTGAAACCTTTACAGTTTAAAAATAATAGCCCTGAAAGAAGGATATTCATACATCTGTACCTACCATACTCACTGTCCTCTTGGTTGAATCCAGCTGCACAGAAATTTTTAAATATGCATTCATATTTGGTGGAAAAAATGCTGTGTTTAATGTTATATTGAAGTTAGGTCAATTTGTGTTCCTGTAGGGATTCATTGAAACACAGTTTGACAGCATTACCTATATATTTACATACAACTGCACATTTCGATGACTGTGTGTCTCTATGTGTGAAGCTAGGCTGAACTGGGTTCGTAATCTAGATATTAAGAGATGAGGCCCACTTTGGGCACATGGTTATGTCTTCTTGTGCTTCATCTCCCTCAACTCCATAAACCATGGAGAGTGCTTTCCATTCCATTTTGTGCCCTCTATCTGGACATAACTTTATGTTGCCAAGTTCAGATTCAGAACTGGTCTGAAGAAGCTACCAGTATGGTTAGTAATACCTCAGTGTGTCTTCAATGCTTTACATGGAATTACCTGGAAATCAAGTAACTAATAAGTAAAAATTGTGAAGATCTAACCTCTATGAATATGAATTATTTGTTATTGTCATTTCTTCTAATCTAATCTACCAAGATGTTCCTGTAGCCTCCCATTTAATTACTAACTTGATTTAATTCTGGCCTTAGCTTTTTTTTTTTTTAGTTCAGTCAATAGCAGCTATGTTTTGCAACNCCTTAGCTTTTTTTTTTTTTAGTTCAGTCAATAGCAGCTATGTTTTGCAACCACTGCAGTTGCATCAAAAAATGAAACTGGATCTGAATAAAACAATATTGAATTGAGGAATTGTTAAGAACCCTTCAATGAATAAGCCTCTTTTTCTTTTTTTTTCAAAGAAAATGCTATTCTGGTTTCAAGAGCACTTTCCCTAGCAACCTTCCGACAATCCACAAGTCCTCACATGCCTTTCTCTTTTTAGTTCATTCCCTTTTGGCTTACATCTTTCTTCCCAATTGGTCAGCAAAAACCTTCTCAACTCCAGATTTATCATCTCGATTATCCTTAGTGAGTTTGATCTTCAGTCTCAAGGGAATCCTTCTGAGTACTAATAAGCTCATCTCAAATCTTCAAATAGCCTTCTGTGCGTTCCCATTCCATCTGCATCTTCCTAGCATGAATTGCTGGGCTGAAGCAATAGACTCCCCATTACAAAATACCATGTATGAACCTAGAATGACCAAAGTTGAAATCCCATCAAAGATACAAAGCCTTTAACTGGATTTGTAACAAAAAAGCAAGAGTAACGGCAAGATCACAAATTCCAGCTGAGGTACTGTCTTCAAATACATCAATTAAAATCGATAAATGAGTAGGCAAACTTTTCAATGTCAAGAGCTTTGACATTATCAGAGATAAGCAAAATTCAAGATAAAAACTTTCCACTCTCCATCATCATTTCTGTATCAGTTCTGCCCTTTTTCTGATTTAAAAAAATGGATTTGCTAGATGAAGATTTGTTTTTAAAAAGTGTTGCGTTCTGCTATGCATTTGTGAGTTGATCAAATAAAATATTCCCATAAACAGTTTTAGCTTTACCTTGTTTACCATCTTCAATATCTTTCCCAGTTTTCCTGGAGGTGGGTAAGTACATTCAATAGAATACTAAGATATTTGTAGACTATATCTTACCATTTTTTTCCCTATAGCACCTTTTGTTTTTCAGTCCAAAGCATTCCCTGAGGGATGAAGTTTTCAAAGAAGATTGATATATCTCCATGCCATTTATTTTCTTAATTCCTTGTGGGTTGCATCACAAAACTATAATTGTTAATATAATGAAACAGCTTTGGCTCTTTCACATAGATTTGCAACTGCAATTGTGTGCATGCTATGGCTTGTAGATATCTCATTAGTAAGTTCTACTTTATGATACTTGAGAAATCATTTGTCCTGATGATAATAATGAATACCTTGCCAAAGGAAAGAAGTTGTCAAGAGCAAGATGCGTTCCCATTTGTTATCTCTGGTATCCATAGAGACAGGGCTACACAAATGGAAGATATCTTATAAAAAATATTTCCCAAGGTAACAATGCTTTGGGTAGCAATCTGTGGTAAGGCAGACGTTGGGAACTAAAAGCTCTGTGACAAAACAGTCAATAGGGAAACATTAGGAACAAAGGATAAGCTAAAAGGTAGGATCCAAGATCAAGAATGTCAAGAACAATGGATGAAGGGGTTGGAGACCAAATGGACATCAGTTGAAGTCTTGAATCACTATATGGAGGCTTGTGAGGGACTGGATGGAAGAGAAGAAGCTGAGACTGAACTTTGTCAAGATGGAGCTGGTTTCAGTTGTGACTTTAGTGAAGGGTTGCACTCTCCTTAGAGAATCAGGTTCCTGATTCGAGGTTCTCCTGGATTGCTACCTACTGATTGAAGAGGTTATGGAGGCCATGGCCAAGGAAATCTTTGTCCAGCTTTGGCTTTAGTGCCATCTATAGTTCTATCTGGAGCAGAAAGCTCAGGCAACTGGTTCTCACCCTTATAAGAAATCCAATGAGGTTGAAGTGAGCAATATAAATTTCTGGTGAATAATTAGGAATAAATATATTAGGGCCGAAAGAACACATGAGGGGTTAAGCTGTGATATATAAGTCCATTTTTTTCTGAGACAGGAAATTCAAACTGAGGGTATGCAATGAATATATTTCATGTATATTTGGTTGAAATGCTGAAACTTAGTTAACTAACAATATTGACTCAGGTTGGCCTGATCAGTAAAACACATACTTTAATAGGTTCGTGTCTGGAATATGCCAATCACTTCGTTCACCAGATTCTTGATCCATCACTGAAACTGACTTATTTTGGTTAACTCCACTAAATTAAAAGGCAGTGTTTTTAAAATAAAACAACAGTATTCAAAATAAAATCAAATAGCTATGACCCGGATGAAGCAATTGTTTTTATTGTCTAGTACAGCCAACTGTGTGGATGGGGCAGGGGGAGGACAAAGAGAGATAGGGCAGGTGGCAAATTGCTAATTATTGCTGGAAAAAGCTGTTTAATTTTAAATTGAACTTTAGGGATTCCAAAGAAAAGCGAATGGCAAAATGCCTATCCATCTCTTAGACCCTTCTTGCTTTTGTCCTTTGCGTTTTCATTTTCCGAAAATGCCCTGAAACAGCACTTAATCAGGGTGTAATCTCCCTTGTACCTGCTTGCAAAAAATAAAATAAAGCTTCTACCCAATGCAATTTTGCTTGGGACATTTTGGCGAAATGGCAGAAAATAGCATCTGGTGAATTTGGGTTCCATTCCCCATGCTCAGAAAGCCAAAATATCTCCCTTTACAACCAACAGAAAGTAGAGAGATTTGAGCTATTTCTTGGATGATAGAAACCCATTGAATTAAGTTTGTCACTGCAGGAAGAGAGATTCCAGAGCGGTTCCACGATTAGCCTTCATGGCAGTATGACTGTTTTTGAAGACCATCTGCTGGAATATAAGTAAACTTCCTTGTGTATTTGGTTGATTGCTGTGAGAACAGACTGTTGGACTAGATGGGCCAAAGGCCCAATCAAACAGGGCATTGTTTATGTATATGTATTCATTGGAGAAACTCAGAGATTAATGTTCAAGGTAGAACAATGTGGTATAAGCCTTACCATAGACCTGCATCAACTACTTAATATGATGATGGAAGCAAATACTAAATGCCACTGCTTGTATTAGAGAATGAATAGGATCCCCAACAATTTCTCAATAAATTAATCAGGGTGTAATCTCACTTGAACCTGCTTGCAAGAAATAAAATGGGACCTTCTACCCAATGCAATTTTGCTTGGGGCATTTTGGCGATATGGCAGAAAACTGGAGACAAATCCATCCACATTTGTGCAGATACTCTGGGTGTAAGTCCCATATATGTAGTTGACAAACAACACAATTAATATTTCATTGGCTTCATATGATTATATTAACTGACTATTTCACAGAGAGTACAAAATTTTCACATAGAAATCGCATACCGCTATGGGCTACCACATTAGGGGGGGCTCTACAGCACAAAGATATAAATGTAAAGGAGAAATGATATGACTGCTGGATGGCTATTGCCACCTTTATTGCTACAAGATAATCCTTAATATGGACTCGTATTCCTGTTCAATCTGGGTATTCCTCTTATTGTGTTGCTGACATCCCTTCTGGGAGCATCACCTCCCAGACTCTTCATTAAACTAAGGTAGGCCACAGAATCGGCACACAAGCAAAGGTTGCATAGGCTTCAGCCAATGGCTCCACCATATCTACAGGAAAGCTGTTCACTGCAACTGGAACCCCATCCATTGCCTGGCTAATCTGACCATAACAATTGCTTAATAATATTTCCCACTACAAGAACATGACACAATTGCCCTGAGACTAAAAGCAGATCAAATGTGCCATCACTGGTATTCCTCAGACCATCAATGACTTTGGATAAGCCCATGGTTGCCATGAAGATTATGAGCTCCTGAGTTGCCACAGATTCAAGGCCACCTGATAGAAAGTTGAAATCTCAGGATATCAGAACCATGGGAAACCCTGTTGCCAGCCTGGTAACAGAATCCAGCAGTTCAAGTCAAGGATAATTGTGGGTATCCAAGAAGTAGTACCTGAGCAGTAATTCAGTAACTCCCCAAAGCCTACTCTGAAAGCTTTTAAGGACTCACTAGTGACAATAACCATGCATCTTCCCTGTGATATTGGGTGATGCACAGCTCCAGATGGGCCAAATTGGACAGCAGAAGAAAGCCACACACTCCTCCCAGCTCAACTAGATTTTAGCTAGACCGGGGTGTCAGCAACCCACAGCTCTGGAGCCCCTGCTGTGGCTCCCTGTTGGGTGATCCCACTACTGGCTGGGCCTACCCCTCGCCCTCCCCTCCCAGTCATTCCTCACCTGGCCTGAGAAGGTAAAACACAAAAAAACAGAAATGAGAGGGAGGGAGGGAGAGAAGCAGAGAGTTCCATTTCCTACAGAAAACACCAGGAGCCACAAAACCTGGGTAGGTATGGCTGGGGGGTATCATGTGACTAGGTGGGAGTGACATTGAGTTGGCCACACCCACCCAGGCTTTGAGACTCCCAGTGTTTTTTTTTTCCTGTGGGAAACAGATCCAAATGGCTCTTTGAGTGTTTAAGATTGCAGACACCTGAGTTAGACTCACCAAGTTGCTCCCTGGTCTACAAGTTCATAAATACAGATGACTTTATTATCAACTGAACTGCCTTCAAAAGCAGCAGTTGGAGCACAGGGCCAATGAGGACCCAATATCCAGGCATTGAGAGTATACACATTACAGGGCTGTTTTCAAACAATGGACTTGGTGTCCCTGAACACAGCCTCCCCTGGGTTCCTGCCATACATACTTCCTTTGTCCGGATTTTCCTACATCAGGGGGGTCAAACTCACATCATCACGGTGGTGGTGTCACGTGATGTATTGGGACTTTTCCTCCCTTTGCTAAACCGTGTGGACGTGATGCATCCACCTTGGAGTTTGACAGTCCTATTCTACATGGTTGGAACCTCAGAGAAAAGGATTGGCATAACATCACTCTATCTTTCCTAAGAGACTCTGTAGAAAGAATAATACTGTATAATTCTTGTGCTTATTATTACAAAATTAGAGTGAAAGAAAACACGTAGGATAATTTTCCCATCATCCCATGAGCAGGTGTGTTCTGTTACTGGGATCATGTTCTGTTACGTGACCTCTAACAACAAGAGATCTTGGCTTAACTTAATTTTCCTTCTCAAGTTAAAGCTTTATTTTGACCAGTTGCTGTGATTTTTCTTCCATGGAATTCCAGAATTTTTTTATAATTCACCTGTCATAACATGCCTAACCACCACAAGGCATTCGGCTATTGCTTATTTTTATCCTCTAGAGACGTGAATGCTTGTGAAGGACCTTTTACTTGAAGTGCTTTGAAAAGTTTTGTAGTGGGTGGTGAGTGAGAATGAACAAGCAAAAGAGAGGCTTGTAACAACATTGTGTTTAGAGCAGAGATTGAGAGAGGCAGTGGGAGGAACACAAGTAAAGAGAAGAGGGAACAGAAAACGGTAAAATGGCAAAAATCACACTTGTGAGTACGGAAGCATTCTTTAATTGTGATGACAGACCTCCTAAATTAGAGAAAGCATTTTGCCTTAAACATTCAGCATTCTATACAAACCATTGTTAAAGGCTGTAACAGAACACTATGTGATGTGGAAATTTTAGTCCCTTGTGTTTCTGATGGGTTTAATTTGGAGAAAAACTAATCTGATCCTAATCCCTAAATTAAAGTTTTTCTTTTTACAGAAAGTCACAAGACATCCTGAACTTAAACAAAGTGGGTACATTATTTCCAGAGGGATCAGAATCAGCTGGAGAACTGGAGAATAGCATGTACCCCAAATGTAGGGTCTACCTTTCTTTAGTCCAAAGAACAGGGAACAAGCATGTTTGGTAGCCTATACAGAGGGAATGAATAAATGGCAGTCAGGGATTAAGCACCATGGAGCTTCAGACAACAATAGATTTGAAAGTGATCCAGATTTTGAGCTTTTTATTAGTAAGGTGCTTCTGTTCAGGTTTCGCCCTTGACTACAGCTGGGTTACTACATTTTTACCAAGAAAACCAGGAATACAACCGTTACTTGATTTCTTTGTTTCTGCTTTTCTTTTCTGTGACTTGCATGCCAATGTATTTTTCCCCCTTCCATTCGACTTTATCCATTGAAGCAATGCCCAGGAAACCAGTTACGAAAGCTCCAAGAAACAAAATAACACCTAACATAGGCATTTGAAGAAGAACAAGGAAAGGTAAATGATGAAATGTGAATTGTAATATGGTTGTAGAGTTCCAGGCAGTGGAGCAAGATCAAGGAAGTAAGAATTGCATGGATTTCAGGAATGCTCCTGAATATTGATCTGGGGAAAAAAGATGATGATGACCTCCCCCTCCCCTCCTCCTCTTCTTCCACCTCCTCTTCCTCCTCCATCATCTTCCTCCTGAATCAATCCATTGCAGATGAATGGACTGGGGATTTTCCAGTATCCTTCCTCTGCCATGCCCACCAAGCCATGCCCACAGAACAGGTAGTAAAAAAAATTGAATCCCACCATTGCTCCTATTCATTCTTTTCTCATACTCTTCACAATCACAATGCAAACACAGCCCCTTAGCACTTGCATATAATCTTAGAACACAAGTGCAAAAAGGTGGAGCTTGTGTTTACAATAAATAAATAAAATGAGATGACAACATATGTTTTGTCATTTGATACTGTCATGGTTGGAAATGGGTACATACAACTCTAGGGTTATATTTTAACCTAAGTTTTATTATCCTGAATGTTAAATATTGATCCAGCTTTACACTTCAAACACTAAATCATATTTTAGACTGGATCCTTTCAAAAGACTACTGAGTTGGATTATATGGATTATTTCTTTTCATCCACAAAATTCTCTCTATTTCAATGTATAAGGAAGGGAGACAGAAAACTGTTTTGAAGCAAGGAAACCCAAAGACCATGTTTTGGGAATATATGCAAAATAATCATGGGGTCTGTATACCTATCCAAATGGAAATATGTTTCCCAGTTTGATAAGGACACACTTCCCATGATTATTTTTCAGGCTATTTTTTAACGTCATTGCTGTCAAGAAGTAGCTGTAGTTAGGCCCTTAATTCAAAGTAAATTGATGAGATTACGTTAAAGCTTCTGTTTTTCCAGACTGAGTGATGTTCTCTTATAAGAAGTCACTCAGAACCAGAAGTCTTAGTCTAAGCCATGTGTGTGTGTGTGTGTGTGTCAAATTTGCACCGTCACGGCAGCGTCACATGACGTATCATGACTTTGTTTTCTCCTTCGCTAAACCAGGCATGAGGATGGCCAGCACAGGATGAATCCAGCCCACGGGTCAGGAGTTTGACAGCCCTGGTCCAAGGTATTCCAGCTGGACTTTGAAATCCTAGAAGATTAAAACCAACTAGATTAATGAAGGTTAGAATGGGATTTAGACCTCCATCCGTGATGCAATCAAGGGGAAGAAATATATGTGGGAAAAGACATATGTGCAGGAGAGTACAAAGAGATGGTGGATGAAATTACTTCCCAAAGTTCAGTTTAGATCACGTGGTCCAAATTTGGACACTTGGCAACTGCATATATTTATGACTGTTGCTGTGTCCTGAGGTCATGTGATCAACTTTTGCGACCTTGTGACAAGCAAAGTCAATGGGGAAGCCAAATTCACTTAAGAACCATGTTACTAACTTAACAATTGCAGTGAATCAGTCAACAGCTGTGGCAAGAAAGGTTGTAAAATGGGCCAAAACTCACTTCACAACTGTCTTGCTTAGCAATAGAAATTTGGGGCTCAATTGTGATCGTATGTAGAGGATGACCTCTGTTAGATCATGGGAAAAAGAGACTCGAGACCAGTGTGACTTTCAGCTCTTTATTTGGTTCCTTGCATCAGTTCTAACCACGGAGCCATGGCAGCCTCTTTTATAGCGGCTGCTCGCGGCTCGTGGCCAATGACAGCTCTTTGAATCTCCTGCCGATCTGGCGGGCCAATCACAAGGCGGCAATGCGAACCAATCAGGCTCGTGCTTTTGAACCAATCAGCAAGTGGCATTTATGGACCAATCAGAAAAGGGTATTTCAAGTATGTTAATATAGAACAGAATAGGCCTTCCCAACCCATTGAGATACTTTATGCTTCCCCCGTCCCCTTCCCCTACAAAAGTAAATGGACCCTAGAACATTTCATTCTCAGCGCGAAAAGCATTTGCAAGCTGACTGGATGCAGGGAACAAAATCATCCTGCTCTCCTCTCCCTCAGAGGCAAAGAAACCACAGCAGAGAGGAGACAGATCTTTGCAAGTGAGTTTGGTGAAGCAGGAATGAAGGGGGAAAGCAGTTATGGGGAATGGGAGGAGGGGGAAATAGGATGAATGTTGCAGTGCCTCTGTGGTTGTTCATAAGGGCGAACAACTGCCGTGGTGCTACAACATTCATAATTTTGGGATTTGGTCATAAACACTAGGAGGCGTTTACAGTCACTAAGTGAACTGTTGTAACTTGAGGTTTACCTGTATAAGATAGGTTTGCTGCTTTGAGTTATTTGTAAAATAATAAAAGCAGGATTTTTTTTAAATAAAAAAAAAATCTAAAATAAAATCCTTAAAGTGATACAACTGCCTTGTGCATTTTCAAGCCACTCAGAGTTTAAATCAAACTTTAATAAAGACATAATCCAAACTATTCAGATTTAAAACATTCAGTAGCACAAGGCTAGTGACACATACCAAAACATCCTCTACACTAGAATGGCCAGTTCTGGGGGCCAATTGGGATCAAATGCATCTTTGGCAACTACATATGTTAGGAAGGAAAAATGGGTGATGTGAAGTGATTTGAGTTGACATCAGGGGTGGGATTCAAATTTTTTAACAATCTGTTCTGTGGGCATCGCTAGGTGGGCATGGCCATGTGACTGGGTGGGCATGGCTTTTTTTGCAGCAACCCCCCCATTTATTTATTTTTTTTGCCTTCTGGGCCTCAGGGAAGCCTCCTGGGGGAGTGTTTTTGTTTCCAGGAACTTTCCTGGGGCCCAAGAAGGCAAAAAATGGAACCGGGGGGGGGTCTTTTTGTCAGCGAGAGGGATCTTGGCACAGCTGATCATCGGAACAGTTGATCGTCAGGAGGGAGGGAAAAAAAGAAATACTTTAAGGAGTGGTTGGGCAAGGGAGAATGCAGTCAGTGATGTTGTGCATGCGTAATAAGGACTGACTAGACAGAGAGGGACAGGACCAGACAGGGGCACGATCTGCCAGTTCTCCAAACTGCACAGAATCATAACAACTGGTTCTATAGAACCAGTCCGAACTCGTAGAATCCCACCCCTGGTTGACATAAAGGAATGGAGTAGGAACTTACCATTTCCTGTTATGTTATAAACATGGTTTTCCAAAAAACTGCACTGTTCAGGTGGCAAAAACTGCATGATTTGAGGTGCCTCAGTGCTGATGTGGTAGATGTTTTGTTCAGTAGCATTGTAACGTGGCCATTGAACTTCACCGGGCGTGAATTTGGAGGGATTCCTGTCAAGGAAATAAAATTATCAGATTGTAGACAACAGTCAATTTGAACTACAAGATTAAGGATACAATGACTGACATGTCAACTTCATGTTCCCTCCTGATGAGCACTTTCAAGTGATATTAATTTTATTTCTCAATCAATTGTTTTCAGCAGTGGAAGTCAATCACAAGGCAGACCACAGTACCTAGAGAAACATACAACATATACTATTCATTCCTTCAGGAACAGAAGTTGATGGGAGCCAAAATTGACTTTGGTTAATCTCTCTGCCATTTCAGCATCAGAATAACAGAGTGGGAAGGGATCTTGGAGGTCTTCTAGTCCAGGGGTTGCCAACCTTTTGGATCTCAGGGACCACCAAACTCATAATTTTAAATCCCAGGGACCACTAACCAGTTATGTGGGCGTGGCCTAATTTGTGGTGTGGCTTGGTGGTCGTGTGACTGTCTGGGCATGGTTTGTATGTAAATATTATAAATATTTACATAAATATTGAATTTTTTTTTATTAAAAAAGAGCAACTTTTACCCAGAATCAGGCAAAGCAGGCAGGCAGATTGAGTTGCTCACAGAATCATTCAGTGATCTATCTATCTGCCATAGGCTAGCTCAGTCTCTCAAATTTGCTTGCTGTGAGTCTGCAGTGAATAATAGAATCTTCAGTCCTAAGGCAGGTTCAGCTGTGCTTAAAAGATCTAGACTAGTCTAGACTGAAGATCTAGACTAGCTAGAAAGCAAGAAATGCAACCATTTCCTGCTTTTGAGCTAATCTAAATCTCCGGGCACAGCAAAACAGATGTTGGTCAGAAGACCAAAAAAAAAGAAAAAATAGCAACTTAGCAGACAATTTTACTGGGTAAGGAGTGAGTGGGCGGGGAGCGTCCCCGCAAGCCTTGTGTTTCTGTGCAGCCTGGATTAATTGCTTAGGAGGGTGCTCTGGGGGTGAGATTTCTCTGCAGCCCACCAAAATTTTCTCATGGCCCACCGGTAGGCGACCACTGTTCTAGTCCAATCTTCTGCTCAAGCAAGAAACCTTATACCATTTCAGACAAACGGTTGTCCAATTTCTTCTTAAAAATCTACAGTGTTGGAGCATTCACAACTTCTAAAAGTAAGTTGTTCCACTAATTAATTGTCTCCCCTCTGAGGAAATTTCTTAGTTCTCGGTTGCTTCTCTCCTTGATTAGATTCCAAAATATCTATTTTCTATTATATATTTATATATATTTTTCTATATATTTTTAGAAAATAGATATATTTTCTATATATCTATTGCTTCTTGTCCTGCCCTATCTAATACAAATACCGGAATCCCAGATTCATGGAAGAAATTCCCTAGTGTTTGCTTAAGCATATCACACAAATGTATCTTACCCACTTCTGGCAAACTGGGCCCAGTAGTGCATCATCCGTTGATTTAGTACCCTGTCAGCTTCTGCATCTGATTGATTGAGTCCTGGAAGTGATGAGAGGGTTCCAAAGACAAAAGGGACCTCAACTCCATGAGCTGCACCCATCCATTCTTGCCAGATGGAAGTTGAAATTTGGTGATTGAAGGAGTAAACATACACAGAGCCATTTGCTGCTACCATCCTTGCAGCAACTTCAATGAGCGGGCACAGAAAATTGTGATCTCTGCTAAAATGAGCCAAGATCTGACGGTTGAGATTTGGCCCTCTTTGGTTCACTTCACTGTACTTAAGTGCTATAGCCTTGACAATATCTTCTTCAAATTGTCTTTGTAATATAATGTCTATATCTGACAAGGCCTCCTCCCATGTCCTGTTTCTGTCATCGTCTACATTGTTCAGAACTCGAGGTATAAAGACTGTGCCATCCTCTCTTGTAATACCTATAAGTAGTGACTTTGCTGGAATGTCCCCTTTCTGTAGAAGTCTCTTTGGATCTTCTGGAAGGAAATGCCCATCATAGGTGGGAAAGAGAAAAGATCTGAAATTCACAAACACATCAGCCTCTTTATTTTGGAGGCACCTCATTGTGGCACTATCGTTCCGTTTTCTGCAGTTCAACAGATGAATTAAATGAATGGTACGTTCCTGGATCTTTTCAGGTGGCATTGAAGCCCAGGGGGCATTGGGAGCTCCACTTTGGAGCACTGCTCGGTCAAAAAGGGATTGACTTAGAGGAGAGAGCAGGTGGAAACCCACAGAGGCTGCTCCAGCACTGTGGCCAATGAGAGTCAACTTATCTGCATCTCCACCAAAGACTGCTGCATTTTCTTTCAACCATTTCAGAGCCAGATATTGGTCCCATAAGCCCATGTTCCCTGGGGCTTCTGGTGGGAAGAAGAGAAAGCCCCAGATCCCCACCCGATAGTTCATAGATGCCACGATGACATTTTCGGTAGCAGCTAATGTTGACCCATTGTATAAGTCCGAAGATCCTGCACCAATAGTAAATCCTCCACCATGGATCCAAACAAGGATCGGGACTGACACAGAGGGCTGTGGGTGGGGCACCCAAATATTGAGGAAAAGACAGTCTTCGGAATGAGGCTTATTGGCAACCCATATTCTTGAAGGATAACTATAAGAGGTCCATTGATGACAAGGTTTTCCAAAGCGGGTAGCCTCCAAGACATGGCTCCATGATTGATGTGGGACAGGTTTCTGGAAGCGCAATTTCCCCACCGGAGGCTCAGCATATGGAATTCCTAGATAGGCATCTACAGCACCAGATCGAGTTAGGACTCTCATGCCTTTAATGGATCCAGAACTGGTGACCACCACGGTGTCATTTTCAGAGACGTCACTAGAAATCAGTTGGCAAAAACAAAGTCCCAGGAATGCAGGGAGGAGAATAGGCATGGCAGTAATCGGAACGAATATGACCCAGGATCAGAATTTACACCTTGGCTCTGATCTATTGAAAGAGAGAAAGAGGCCAAAATGAAAACAAACCCACCTTGTCAGTGTTCCAGGGAAAATCCATTCCTGTCAGTAACTCTAAGATGAACATAATCTCAAAGTACTTTTATTAAAATAGCACCTGGCACATTTTTGGAATTCCGAAACTAAAAGTTTTCCCGGACTTCCCACATTATCCCAACCTACAAACCATCCCCTTTTTACTCATAATCACATCACATGAACCAGTCTCAAAGTAAGTTCCAATTCTTTCTGTGCCACATGCTTTAACCTTGAACTATCAAAAGAATTATATTTTGTCTACTAAGAACTACTCAATTAACATCACCCTCCTCCCACTTTCTTCAGCTAGCTGACAGCAATGAATCACGATTCCACAGCTGACACACCCGCTGTAAAATCTAGCCCATCATCTTCAGTCACTAGTCAATGGGGTACAGCATAGGACAGTACCTGGGTTGCAGCTGGTTAGGGAATTCTTCCAGGAATAGTAAGGCTATTGGCTAGCCTGGGAAATAGGAAAGCTATCTCTAAAGAAGAAAATGTGGAGGCCTTCAGTATTTTTGCTGGAAAAAACTACACAGATGTGCAAATGAAGTAATTAGAAATCAAGTTTAACTCAAAAGGTTCTGTCCAGTGGTGGGTGGGATTTAAAATTTTTACTACTGGTTCTGTGGGTATGGCCTGGTGGGCATAGCAAGGGAAGAATACTGTAAAATCTCCCTCCCCACTCCTGGGGGATGTTTACTGCAAACCTGATTTCCAGCTCCGTTCTCCTGTTCAGGGCAACCAAAAAAACCCAATCAATCAGCTAGGACCTGGGAGGCAGAGAATAGATGGAAGAGGAGCCAGTCAGAGGCAGTATCGGCCAGTTCTCCGAACTGCTCCAAATTTCCACTACCGGTTCTCCAGAACTGGTCAGAACCTGCTGAATACCACTTCTGGTCCTGTCCACAGTGTGGATCAGCCAAACCTGAAGACATTTGTTTGCTTGTTTATATTTCATGTTTCTACACCAGGGATGTCAAATTCAATTTCATTGAGGGCTGCATCAGGGTTGGGTTTGACTTCAAGGGGCCAGGGTGGGCATGGCCAACTCGACATCACTCATATCTCCCAAGCTCCATTTTCAGTTGCAACAGCCTCCTGCCAGCAAAAAAAGAGCTTGGGAGGCCCACCCGCAGCTCTTGCGAGCTCCGTTTTAAGCTGCGACAGCCTCCTGCAACCCTCTGCCTGTGAAAATGGAGCTCCATTTTCACGGGCAGAGGCACTGTGGATTGGTCCTTCATTGTTTCCAGGGCAGCCCCACAGGCCAGATCTAAGTTCTCTGCAGGCTGGATCCAGTCTGCGGGCCTTGAATTTGACACCCCTGTTTTAGTCAATCCATCTTGTATTTCTAAATATACTAAAGTTTAAAATAATAAACATTCGCAACTTGTCAATAGTTAAAACAATAAATGATTACACACACCTGAGAGTCCCCAGTTGCATATTTGGTAAATATGCCTCATACACTAGATCTACACCTCTGGCTACAGTAACCGTGAGATGAGTTTATGATACTTTGTGGAGAAGAATTATTCTGGTTTTCCAGTAAAGATTGCCAAATGAAGGAGAAAGGAAACCCAATTATACAACTAAAAAGTTAATTTTTTGGTATCTGTTACTCCATGACAGCCAAAAGATACAACTGCTTTAACCAACCTTGAACTTCTTTAGTAAATAAAGCTGTAGCTGTTCAACAAATATGTGGCCTTTGGGGTTTTGCATCATCATATTTTGTTTATCTGGAGTTTTTAAAAAAATCCCTACCTTTTGGAATACATAGTAAGTAGTAAGGCAGTGGTGGGTGTTCTATATAAAATGGTATACTCCAAACGATGCAATCTGATTGGCTAAAAGACTAAGCATTGGATTGGTTCATTAGGAACCAATCCAAAAGAGCCACTGAAAGGCAGCAAAGTTAAATAGCTGCCATTGGCTACAAGCTGGCAGGCAAGCCTGTATAAAAAGGCTGCCACGACTTCAACCAAACCATTCCGTTACTGTTGTTTGCTTCAATAAAGACTTTGTTTGTTGGAACCCAGTCTACCTTGCATTTTTCCAGATGGAACAGTGGTATTCTACCAGTTCTGCCCAGTTCTGACAAGCCAGTAGGAGCGATGAGCAGCAGAGACCAAACCGGTTCTCTCTGCCCCTCTGCTGTTGGACCCACCCACCTGCACGGGCTCCCATACTCACTTTTCTCTGCTGAATTTGAAGCACAGCTGCTTTGCATGGCACAGAATAGTGCCTCATGGCAACTGCTAAAGCAACCGGGGTTGTGTACACTTTCAGGAGGCGAGTTAGAATGCCTCTGTGCCTGCGCAAAGTGTGCGTTTGGCACACACATGCACACAAAGTGTGTGCACACATGCAAAGTGCGCCCACCAAGCCACTCCCACCAAACCGGTGGCAACAATATTTGAATCCCATCACTGTAGTAAGGTATAATTATCAACATTAAAAACACAAAGAGAGATGCATGTCCCTGTTCAATATTTCCTGTCAAGGAAGATTCATCTAAATACACAATTAATTTCCAAAACACTAAATGAAGTAATGGAATGGAAACATACAAAGCAAAAAAAAACATTTTATCTTCCTTTCTGTGTCCCGCACCTTCTCTTTTTTCCGCTAAAGCACACACCTGTTCTCCTCCTTTGAAGCACACAGACCTTCTTTCCACCACAAATTCACATCTGTTCTCCCTTGGAGACCGCCTTGCTCCTCAGAGATTCCTGTGGTCAGCTGAAAAGGAAAAAAGTGGGAACAAAACCAACCAGCTGCAGCAGAACAATAAATAAATGAATTGGCCTGTGGTATGACAGGCACTTGAAAGAGAAAAGAAAAGGGCCTGAGTGCTGGATTCTTGTTGTACCAGTTTGGAAGGAAAGAGAAATAAAGAAAATACTTGAAGAGATGAAAGGAAAATGGAGAGAGAGAGAGATTAAGAAAGAGATAAAGATGCTTTTCAGACAGCAGGGAATTAATCGATAAGGAAAACTGGAGGTTTCTAGAAAGCAACAAAATTGTCTCAAACAGAAAAATCAAACGAAGTTAAAATACACAACAACAGAGTTGGAAGCGACCTTGAAGGTCTTCTTGTCCAACCTGCTGCTCAAGCAAAAGACCCTATGCCGTTGAATGACGAACCTGTGGTACGCAGAGCCATTTGTGACAGAACATGAGCCACAGGCAAACTTACCTCACTGCGCATATGTGTGCCTCACAGCTGATTTTCGGCTGGTTTGAGGCCTTTTTTTGGCCTCCAGAGGCTTGAAAAAAGCCTCTGCAGGCCAAATAGGCCTGTTTTGTCACTTCCTATTAATACTGGAAGTGATAAATGGGCCTATTCGGCCTGCAGAGGCTGTTTTCAAGCCTCTGGGAGGCCAAAAAAGGCCTCAAAACTAGCCGAAAACCAGCTGTGAGGTGCAGCGCAGGTAGAGGGGGGTGGGGGATTGCGCGCATATGTGCAGGGTGTGTGGAGGGCGCGCATTGCCTTCTGAGTGCTGGCATGTGAGCACATGAGCACCAGCGCACACACAATTTTTGACACAGGAGCCCAAAAAGGTTAGCTACCACTGCCCTATGCCATTCCAGATGGGTCTCCAATCTCTTCTTAAAAACCTGCAGTCTTAGAGCACTTGTGAAGGCAAGCCGTTCCACTGATTGATTGTCAGGAATTAAGTGTCAAGAAATTTTCTTTTTTGTTGTGTATGGAAATTGGAAGACTCCAAATAGCTTTAAAAAAAACTGATTGGCCAAAAAGGCCGCTCTCGGATTGGGCAATTACGCACCAGTCTGATTGGCCCGCCGGATGGCGGGAATTCTAAAAAGCTGTCATTGGCTGCAATCTGCGAGCAGCCGCGATAAGAAGGGCTGCCACGGCTTTGGCAAATGTTCCCCTACAAGTCACTATACAGTTAAATAAAGAATTGTTTGTTGAAGATACCGGTCTCGCTTACCTTATTATCCAAATGGAACATTTTTAATTCTAGATTGAACCTGTCTTTGTTAAGCTTTCATCCATTCCTTCTTGTCTTGCCCTCAGATGCTTTGGAGAATAGGTTGACCCCTTCCTCTCTTAGAAGTTCGTCAACTACTAGAGCCGTAGTGGCACAGTGATTAGAATGCAGTCTTGAAAGCTAACTCTGCTGACTCCCAGCAGTTCGATCCTGGCAGGCTCAAGGTTGACTCAGCCTTCCATCTATAGGTAAAATGAGTCCCTAGATCGCTGACTCTGTAAACTGCTTTATAGCTGGCTGAGAAATTCTGGGAGTTGAAGCCTACAAGTTTTAAAGTTGTTAAGTTTGAGGACCCCTGTTCTAGGCCAAGGGTGTCAAACTTGCAGCCTGCAGATCAGATGTGTCAAGTGCTGGCCATGTGCACACCTGGTTTAGTAAAGGGGGTGGAAAATCACGATATATCCTGTGGCACTGCCATGACGACACAAGTTTGACACCCCTGTTCTAGGCAGTCCCATGAAGAGCTGGTTCCTTAAACTCACAACCAGCCACTGGGTTAAAGCCAAAGCTACACAAACAACAACTGCAGAGGAGACTGCCTTCCTACTATGTACATACCAAGGGCATTGGTCGCTTGGATTCTGCTCACTCGTGAAGTGAAAACAGCATTTCAGCTAAGAGTGCTTGCCAGAGAGAGACAAGATTGATGGGAAAGCAAATGAAACAAGCGCCAGAGATGGCTAGTAATATTCCTGGCTATGAATCTTGTGGAATCTTCAAGAATACATTAAAAACTATTGCTTAAGTCGAGCACTTGGAAGATTAGATACTTACAGCTAATAATAACAATATTTCCTTGTACATGATTGTCCCATCATGAATATTTGTTTCTAAAGAGCAGTGCCAGGGCACCTGCACAATGATTTCCTTCTTTTTCCCCCCCTTTTCGTAATTGGAGTGTTGTAATTTTTCTGGAAAGGGTAGGCTTATACTTATAAACATAAGCTATGAAGCAACAAGGAAACTATAATATCAAACTAGTATTGAGAGTAAAAATTGTGCATTATATAAACATGATATAATGTAAAAACAGAGTAGTAAAAACAGTAGTCAATAAGACTGTGCCAAGATCTAAAGCAGGAGTCCCCAAACTTGGCAACTTTAAGACTTGTGGACTTCAACTCCCGTAGATAGCTGGAGAATTCTGGGAGTTGAAGTCCACAAGTCTTAAAGTTGCCAAGTTTGGAGACCTCTGATCTAAAGTCATCCCTTTAACTGCCTGCAAGAATTAGAATGCCTTCATGTCAACAAAGGTGATTCTAAAGCAATGGTGTCCAACCTTTGCAATTTTAAGATTTGTGAACTGCAATTCCCAGAAATGAACTTGCTGGCTGGGAAATTCTAGGAGCTGAAGTCCATAAGTCTTAAGATGGACAAGATTGGACATCCCTGTTCTAAAAGTATCATAATAAAATTGGTTTCTGCCCATTTTCCTCATTACCAGGACAACTGAAGAGAAGCCTTGAATAACAAACATAGGGATGTTCGGGGTGACACCCACCAATCATTTTTCCTGCTTAATTGCTGACAAAAATATGGGAAAACTTTATGAAGGCAGGAGGGTAAGTATGGCAATTGCATCTTGACTTGTGATGAGGCTCCATTCAGCCTGGTTAACCTGGTTTTCATCAACAGATTTCAATAAACTTGTAATCAAGGTTGGTTGGGTTGAGGATGGAGAGAAATGGGAAACAAAGGTTTATCTAGTCAGTGAATTCCCAGTTAATCTGCCTTTCCCTGCCTGTGATTCAACCTGTGGAAACTCTTCCATCTCTTTCCAAAAGAGACACATAACAAACCTCATATGGAGCACAAGAGTTCCTCCAATGCCAAGTCCAGTCCAATTATGATAACTATGCATGAATAAGACCACATGCAGTGCTGTTTCCTCACCTGTTCCACCCCACTCTCCAAACATTGTCTTTTACTTTCTCCAAAATACCCGAAAGCTCTCAACTGGTACACAGATCTGAAAATAAGACTGCAGCAAATTCATCTCATTCCACCTCTTCCTAGGACAATATTCTTGGGGTAACCTCCACCCTCGTTTGTGCTGCCTCTTGTGGCAGCAGTACCCCATAAACAATTCAATATTCATCTTCCTGAAGAAGACAGGTGCTGTTCAGCATGGTCTTACCTGCCCAGCTCTGTCCCTGCAGGGCCTGCCTTGTTTTTCGATACAACCCTGAGTTTGCTCCTCGTTGTTGTTCCTCCTTCTGCCCTTTGGTACTGTTTGCTGCCTGCCTCTTGCCTGAAATGGCCCCTAATAAGCCTCCCACCCCATGAAAATCTGGCTTCCTTTCTGTTTTCAGCCTTCACACATTCATTCACAATTTTCTCCATGGGAGGGAGAAAAGAAAGGAATTGAAGTAATGCCCAGGGTTGTACATTCTTGCCTTGAAAAGGGCTGAGCTGAAATTTCTCACAAGAACTTTCTACAGGTAGTCCTTGACTTACAATCATTCATTTAGTGATCATTCAAAATTATAACCCCAATGAAAAAAGTGATTTATAACTTCACTGTCACTTCACTGTCAAAATTCAGATGCTTGGCAACTGGCATGTATTTATAATGGTTGCGGTGTCCCAGAACGAATCCATGCTCCTGCAGCCATCTTTTCATTTCTCAGCTTGCCACACATGATGGGGAAGGGAAGGGGAAGGGGAAGGGGAGAAGCTTGGAATGTCAGACCAGGCAATTATAACAGATCATCACAGGGAAACCAAGGTTACCCCAACAGGTACTGGCCAGAGACGTGAAAGAGTTACCAGAGAGATGCCAGAATGCCTAATTGGACAATGTGACCTGTGACACAGAGGGAGGGAGGGAGAATAGCTATTTGGTGTTGTGTTTCACATGTGCCAAAATGATGTATTCAGCTGTTCTTAGAGAAATCTGATTAGAGTGCTGACTTGGTTGGGTTCAACAGTAGGAACTTTTTTAAAAACAGTTTATTTGTATGTTTTCACATGACATACAAAAGTGCTTATTGTCTGGATCAATTTATTTTTGTACAATAATTTCTATCTCTGCTATCCATGCATAAAACAAGTCCCATGTTAGAAAATACTCTGTATCTTCTTTTTCTTTTATTTTTAGTGTTGGTCTGTCCATTTCTGTGCAATCTAAAAAATATTTAATTACCTCAACCTCTGTAGGCGTTTCCATATTTTTTCACTACTGTGCAAATACAATTTGATTTTGCAACTCGTGTTTAAGGTCGGTCCCCTTCCACACTAAAGATATTTTTATATGTTATTTTTTTTCCAGATTTACTACGTTTGGATGTATAAATGCTTCCATTGTTGAGAGCCAGACTGGAATTTTAATGTAAATTTTTGCTTTCACCTTTTTCCATGCTGAATATAGAAATTTCTTAAATAGCGTCTTTTAAAATATCTATGAGTTTTATTTTTAATATACCTTAAAAAGCATGCCATCCTAACTGGAGATCATGGCCAGATAACAGCAGCAATCTGTTATGTCTAAGTGTTAACCATTTCCTCACCCATGTTAATACAACTTCATGGTAGTAGAGTTCCCAATCTGGTAGTCCAAAATCTCCATTATCCAGGATGGTTTGCTGACTTCCTCAGTTTTGATTTTTCATATCTGGAGACAGCCAACAGCAGTCTTGGAAGCAACTGGAGCTGACGTAAAGTGATTGTTTGGTGTCGGTGACACAAACATTTGAGTGCTTGAGTGGCATTTTGTCAATTGTTTTCTTTAATTGTGTGCTGTTTAATTGTGCATGTGTCCAGAATAAAAGGACTAGGTGAACCAATTACTTCTGTCACACGCCCAATGGATGCAAAGAGGATATAAAAGGACAAAAAGTTTGCCATCCGTTTGAAAACGCGATGTACTCACTGCCTCCGTTTTGCTTCCCCTCTATCCGTCCAGAATCGTTTATTGACATTTCATCCGCTCCAAAAGTTTTTGGGCTGCTCAAAACTTTTGCGTGGAAAATGTATCCAATTCGTCTTCTGTCATCCGCTACGCGTATCGTACGCATCGTTACGCATCCGCTATATCCGCTAGAGTCCGTTCTGCATCAGGGAACTCCATCGCCCGACGCAGGGAGGAAGCGAACGGACCCGACAGAAGAGAACGGATGCCTAGCGGATGCAACATGGAAACAAAGCGTTGAAACGGAAAAAGTTCGGCAGGGGGGACTCTTCGGATATTAAGGATGTCTAGAGGATGCCTAGAGGATGCCTAGAGGATGCCTAGAGATGCAAAGGGACACCTATACTGCTCATAAAAGGGGGAGCAACTCGTCTGCATCTCACTTTCAGACCAGCAGCCCAGCTGTGCAGACTCTGCAGCCTTCATCTGACTCTTGCTATTTTACAGCATCCAGTCATGTCCACCGTGGATTGCGACAAAATCCTTTCGGCAGCCAACATCCTTCTGCAAAACTGCAAAACCATCTACAGTTCTCTGTGAGCAGTAACTACGGGAAGAAAAGGAGGCACCCAAAAAAAGTCTGGCTTCCAAAGATGGTTGCCAAGAGAGCACAGTACGACACTTTACGACAAGCTGATGGTGGACTCAGGAGCGAAGACCTTCGGAATTCCAGAAATTCATGAATATGCCCTCCCATGTTTTGATGAACTTGTGCAGTGCCTGACCACCCAGGTTGACAAAGACAAACACCAACTTCCGAAAAAGCCTGGACCCTGGGCTCAAGGTGACACTCACTCTGCGCCAACCTGGTCTCAGGGACCACCCACGGAGCTGCAGCACGGCTGGAGGTGCACCCGCACCAACAGCTTTGTTGTCAGAGAAGTTGGTTGCAGGGCCATCATCGAAGAATACAAGGAGAGCTCTCCCAGTGCCCATCCACTGAAGAAGAATGGAAGAAAGTTGCAGAGCAGTGGTATCAGAAGGTGGAACTTCCCCAACGGTTGGAGCCATAGATGGGAAGCACGTGGCCTGCAAAGTCCAACCACTCAGGGTCCGTATCACAACTCCAAGGGCTTCTTCAGCATCATCCTCTTCGCCATGGTCGATGCTGAGTACAGATTCATGTACATCGATGCTTTCAGGCAACGGCTCATCTTCAGATGCCCAGGTATACAACGCAGTCACCTCAAGGAGGGGCTGGAAAGCAACTCATGGTGGGTTCCAGATCCAGCCCTAGCCAACGACACGCAAGTGTGCCCTACTTCATCGTAGGGAATGACGCTTCCTCTTAACAACCTGCCTCATGAAGCCCTACACCTCCAAATACCTCCCAGTTAAAGAGAGGATCTTTAACTGCAAGGCTGTCCGGGCAAGACGGGTGGTGGAGAACGCCTTTGGCATCCTGGCCAACAGATTCATAGGTACTTCTAGCCAACATGCAGCATCGCCCAGAGACCATGAGGGGATCGTGGACGCTTGCTGCATCCTGCACAATCTCATGCGCACCCGCTTACCTGGTCTTGCAGAACAGGCTTGTGGACGTCCAGGCAGGCAATGGGAGATGGAGCCTGGGGAATGGAGGCAAGGCGAGAACCTTATAGACACTGAGGGTGTGCAAGGGCCCAAGAGAGCCTCACGTGAGGCGAAGAAGCAGCGCAACCTCCTGAAACACTGGTGCACTCCCCAGCTGGAGCGATGGAGTGGCAAGACAGGATGGTAGATGCTTAAAGGATGCTTCCTTCAGCCTGTCTCATCACACGGATGAGATTGGGCCATGTATGTTTGGTTGGCCTACAATGAACAGGGCGTTTAATAAAGAGTTTGTGTTTGTGTTCAAATGTGTGGATCAATGCTTACATTGTAATTGATAATGAAGGCGATAGGGGTGCAATTGGGGAGGTGGGACCATCCGTCCCACTCTGCTTGCCACTGGAGGTTTATCTATCCCACAACTATTACCATCCCATAGGTATCCCTTCCCATCCCACAGCTATCTTAACCATCCACAGGTATCCTTCCCATCCCAGCTATCTTCACCCATCCCACAGCTATCTTCACCCATCCCACAGCTATCTAACATCCACAGCTGTACCCATCCCACAGCTTTTTAACCCATCCCACAGCTATCTTAACATCAAGTACCCTGCCCACCAAGGTATCCTTCCCATCCCACAGCTATCTTAACCCATCCCACAGCTATCTTAACCCATCCCACAGCTTCTCTTAAACCATCCCACAGCTGTTGTCCCATCATCACTGCCATCCACACGGTATCCCTTGCCCACCCACAGGTTCCGTCACTGTTTTAACCCCATCCCAGAGCACTGCAAAGGTTTAAACCATTTCTAAAGTTTTCCACCCGACTTTTATAGGAAAAATTAATGAGCAAGTGTGTGAAACAAAGATAAACTTTATTAATAACAAGCTGTAAATAAACATGACCATAGTCACAGTGTCCAAATAAAGCTCCACAAATATCCAGCAGCCAGTTGCTGGCCACTCCTCTTTGGAACTCGGAGGTAGTGTCCCAGTCTAAGGTTGTTAGTTGCAGCGTGCTGAATGGAGGTGGGTGCATGCTGCAGTGCTGGTCTGAGTGTTTGGAGTGGCTGGCCCCGAGAGGACAACAGGAGACAAGTGTGTTGAGGAAGGTCTTGAAGAAGGCTGGCTCCGCCCCGAAATTCTGAGAGGTCCTTCCTCCATGCCATTGGGGTGTCAGCCCCAGTACTGATGACAGATGTACTGAGCCGGGCTTGCTGTGGGAATGGAGGGAAGGAGTAGTGTAGTGGGGCTGTCTGGCTCTGCAGCGGTAAGGTACTGTGTGGGTGGCATGCATTGGACGATGGCTGCATGCTCTCGTGCGTGGCGATTGTCGTGGGTGGCATCGGGGGCATCATTGGAACAGGGCGCTCGGCCAACGGTGTACGCGACGTCCCAAGGAGTGCTGGTCATCGTGTTGCGTCGGTCACGTCCGGTAGGATAGATAGCCATGGTAGGTGAGGGGCTTGTGGAAGCGCTTGGTAATGGGAGGGACATCACCTGGGGTGGAAGGGAGCATGAAACGAGGCTGGACGGGTTTGTGTACGCTCGTGAGATGAGGCTGGAGGGTTGTTGAGGCAGCGATGATGAATCCTCGTCTTCACTCCGAGAGTTTGAGAGTGGCGACACGGCGATAACTCACTTGAGGGCGGGATTGACATAATTGAAGAAGGCTTGCGTTGGAGGAGTGAGGAGATTCATGGGGACCAGCTAATGAGAGAGATCCTATGCTGGTGCGGACTGGTGTCCCTGATCTCCACTCAGACTCCTGTGGCTCTGCCCCTCTGCTGTCTGGCTCTCTGCCTATACTGTGGAGGCGGAGGTGTTGGTGACTGCGGCTTCGGCTAGCTGTTGACTCAATGGCTCCTTTCTCCCACTTGCACCAGGGAGCTCTCATCCGCTCTCCACCACGTTCCACACTGCCCTGGGTTTTCTCGCGCCGATGGCACAGCTCCACACCCTGCTGAGGAAGACTGACTCTCCGGGAAAGAAGGAGCTGTCGACAGCAGATGCCGTGAGATGCACGGGTATGACGTAAGTGGGCCCTGTGCTCCTCGTGAAGACGGTCACACCCTCCAAGGAGCTGCACTTGGTCATGACATAGATGTCCTGTGATCCGTCACGCGTACGCTGGCTGCCAGATATTTTGAAGTTGCAGCTTCCCGTACACACGGTGTCATGGCTTCCACGCTAAGGCAGCACATCAGATGTGAGCTCAAAACTGCTTTTTTTCCGGCCCCTGTGCTCTCTCTCCAAGCAGCCTGCTTCTGCTTGGTTGTCCCTGTACAGCCGTGTCCCTTCCCGCACCAGATATCTTCCTTCACACAGACTCCAGCATCTGCACCTCGTCGCGCTGTTCCTCATATGTAGTAGCTGGACCTCTATCGCCCGTTGTTGAGTACGCACCTGGTCTCCTCCACTTTGGCAGACCAGTGCACCCTTCAGAGGGCCTCAGGGTTGTAGGGACTGCTCCTCCACCACAACAGCACGCCAGCCAAGCAGAGCATGCACCAGCAGAAGGATAATTCGAGCATACACCATGCATCAGCATCAAGCATCATCACCAGCCCCGCCCCCCCCGAATCGAAAAGTCAGCGCTAGCACAGCAAGATCAGGATACAGCACACGCGCAGAGTAAGCACACAGCAGGTAAGCAAGACCAGGAGCACGCACCTAGCAGGCACAAGCTACGAGCAGGACAAGGAGCATGAGCATGGAGCCATGAGCACCGGAGCATGGAACGAAGAACGAGCAGGCAGGACAGAGAGCTATCGCAGAGTAGGCAGCAGAAGCCATGCTGCCAGGATTATTCAGCAGTCACAGCAGAAAGCTCCGCAATAGAATAGGCACCCAAGCAGCCAAAAGCCCGCAGAAGATGAGTCAGGGACAGGGGCGGGAGGGTGCCCTGTACCCTCTTGCCAGTGGCTAAGGCAGGCTCTGCTTGCGCTTTCCCACATGGTTTGGGGGTGCTGGCTGCAGGAAGGCTTCGCAGGAAGGCAGCACGAGCTGCAGACAAGGCTGGCAGACTACAAGGCTGGCAGAACCTGGCAGGAAGCCCTGGCAGAGAAGCAGGCACCAAGGCTGCAGACAGACTGGCTGGCCAGGGAGCTGGAAGGCAGGCTGGCAGCAAGGCCTGGAAGGAGGCCTGCTCCAGGAGGCTGGCCAGGGAACTGGAAGGCAGGCTCGGCAGCAGGCTGGCAGGAGCTGCCCAGGAGGCTGGGAGGCAGGCTGGAGGCAGGCTGGAAGGCAGGCCTGAAGGGGTGGTGCAACAGGAGGCTGGGAGGCAGGCTGGCAGGGAGGCTGGCAGCAAGGCTGGAGATAAGGCTGGAAGGCAGACATGCAGCAAGAACTCGAGGTATCCCAGCAGCAGGTTTTTCCTCCAAATGCTGGCCACGTTAGCGAGCTGCTCTTCCCTTATATCCGCGGGCTTGCGCAATGCATACCCCCCGCAATTCGCAATTTAAGGGCGAGATATCCATTTGCTTCGCTGTGCCACCCGCCTAGGCTTCCGCTGTGCATCCGTTTGCATCCGTTTTTCCGTTCCGCATCCGCTTTTCTGAGGCACCGCTGGAAGCCAGCGGATGCGCATCCGCTGGCTTTTCGTTCCGCATGCCGCTTTGGCATCCGCGCCTCGCCTCCGCGGTCCGTGTTATCGCTTCAATTATGCAATTTTCTGCCTGTCTGAGAGGCGGATAACAAACGGATGTAACATTTTTCTCTTCCGTTGTGTCCTTTTTGCATCCGTTGGGCAGTGTGACACGGCCTTTAATCCTTGGTAAGAGGAATGCTTTTGAATATTGCATAAACCTCTACATCACCCTTCAGCACCTCATGTTTTATGGCTGATAGCTGCTCAAATATCAAGATACAGTCTATTTGACAGCCCCAGATCCATCTTGATTCAGATTCAGGGATGCCACAGTGGGGGATGGGCAAGCTGGGGAAACAGGGAAGCCACATTCTTTCATCAGAGATCAAGGACAGGTTTCTGGCATCTGGAGGGGAGTGACTGGAATTTGGCAGCAGTTGAGACATGAGGTGGCTTGGCTAATGTCAGTGGTGTATTAACCGTTAAGCAGACCACGCATATACTTAGGACACCAGGCCTAAATGGGGCACCACAAAGTTGAGAATATGGCTTCATTTGTACAGTATGTATAAAGAAGGGGGGCAGCAAGATTTGTTGGTATTGGAAATTACTCCAAATAACAAAAACTTGGATTGGTAAAAACAGAAAGATTTTATTTGTAAGCTTAAATCAAAGCAAACAAAAGGGAAAAAGCTGTTTGCAAAGAGCGGTAGGATCCTAGCTGATCTCAACATGAGGTTTGAGCCAAGAACCACACTTTGAGATTTCAGAACATTACATTTTATAGTTTCTCTATCCTGATGCTCCCATGCCCCTCCTACATTGATCCAGTGACTGAGCACAACTAATCCGAAATGCCTTATGGAGACCACATCATCTCCTTCAACACCTCCCAATGGGAGGTGTTGAAACACCACCCATTACACATTTTGCCAACATGGCTTTAAGGAATGTCCCTTCAGCAGGCCCTCTTTCTAATGGTCCAAGAACAAAGAAATATCTATTTTTAACACCACACTGTTACATATTAGTGTACTTTCAGCACATTTTTTCTCCAGCCATCTGAGAACAACATTATAATTATATGCATCTCTAACATATTTACCTTTATAAAGTAAAGTCTGGCTATTACTTAAAATCACAATGTGCCAAGATTAAACTTAAGTAGATGCTTTGAAGAGCAAAATCTAACTTCAGTTGATCAAGAAAGGGTAATGTTTCATCTCTTTTCCTATTATCCTCCTAAATGATCACTTTGGTGTGAATTGCTTTGACAGTTTGAGATACGTGCCAATTCCTAGAGGAAATAGGGGTGGCATTACTTGATACAGGAGGATGTAATTTATTGCAGGCACATATTTAACAATGAGTAAATGCATAAGGAAATATATTTACAGCAGGATTCCATATCAAGAGAACAAATGTCCATAGAGGAGCTTTCTTCTTAATGCTATGATATACTATTCTCTTCACCTACATTTTATTTTTGAATTTTCTTATTTCTTACACCAGCGAGCCTTAATCCACAACTGGCTAATGTGACTGCGGAATCACTAAATGGTGTGATTTTTAGTGTGGAAGGGGGAACACTCGCGGAAATTCAGATTCGAGTTTTCCCCTGATGTGCCAGCATGACTTCTCTAATAAATTCTTACTTTGATGGTCTTTGTCTTGGAGTTTTGAATAGCATGGAGAGTGTAACTGGAACTCTGACACTATTTTGTGGGCAGACTTTGTTTTGCCATAAAGTCTGTTGAGTTTTCCCATGGTTTTTATCTTTAAATTTATTTTCACTTCACCTAAGACTAGTTGAAGGATTAATTAGTTGCAATGGTGAAACACAATGAGAATCCATAAAAGAATTTCAACTCTGATTTAGCTCTTCCCTGGTTAATAAGGGGAGCTCTGACTACTGTTCTTTTTCCAACTCTGAAGTTCTCATTTTACTGCATCACATTTGCTGGAAATAATAGTTTCATTCATTGACAGATCCTTTTTGTGCAAAGCGTTATATCTTTTGTTGTTTAGCTGACTTGCCCTTTCTCACAGGAATTCAAATTGCACTATGTTTTCACTGTTCTATCTTTTAAACCTCTTTATGCTGCGTCACCTGTAAAGTCATGAAATAACTTATTAACCAATCCATTATCCTCCATTTAGAGACACATTCTCGAACAAACAATTTGATTTCAGAAAAAAACTATCCTGTAATCTGCAACTCTTACACTGCAAAAACATATGGACTACACAACTTGATCAGGAGCCAAAGCAGATTAAGACACAAATTTACATAGACGTTCTGTAAAGCCTTTGTCATTCAGTGGTACACAGAAATCTACTCGCTAAAATGACTAAAATACTTTTGGTATCTCTGGACACAGCATTATAGATAGAAAGACGCATTCTTGTCAACAATATGGTGCTAAAATCTGGGAAGCTTCCTATCAATTAGTGTTACCTGTCAACAGTGGTGTCCCCCAAGGCAGTGTGTCTGATGGACACGTCTTTTCATAACTTTACATAAATGACCTCTGTGATCATGATTAGAAGCAACTGCTGTTCTCTTCTGCTGATGGATGTAAAGCTATTGCAAACACCATTGGGCAATTGCTGGCTACCTTCAAAAAGTCTCGACTATGTGTCAGAATCCAGGGTCAACAAATGGCAACTTTCACATCTGACAAAATAAATGCTCTGTCTTACATATTGGTGCCCCTCAAAAATACGAAAATACATACATAGCTGATAGTCAAGACGCTTGTTTGAATGGACCAAAACCTTGTCAAGGATCTTGGGTACTCATTGGCCAAATGATGCTAAGTGCTCGATGCCCACTTAACTACATAGCCAAAGAACAAGGCAACTAAGAGTTGTAAACCATATATCCTGGTCATAGGAGCTTTTTCTCCAGTAATACTCATTCTAGCTAACGTAAAGCTATGACAAAACTTTTGCTATGACGCAATATGTTGAATACAGCGTTACAAGTCTGGAAGCCCGGCAATTACATATGCTGATAGTTAATACAGTTGGAGGAAGTCCAGAATATTTCACAAGAAGGAGTTATCCACTGCCTCTACTCGATGTCAGAATTACCGTTATACCACCGAGACTGAAATTTTAGTACAGACACACACAAACAACTAGAATGCTAGTCAGCTCACATTCAGATCAAGTATCAGTAACATTAAAATGTATTGATATATTGGCAATGTCCTACTGTCCAATGACTACGTCAGCTGTTCAAGACCGCAACAATGACAAGAGCCAGCAATAGATACAATCAAGGTTAAACTGCACCAAACTTGATTGCAGTTGAAGATGAGCGACGTCGCGCAACAGAGTAGTCAATTCTGGAATATCTACCTGATCTGGTTTCTTCCCCAAACCCCAAAAACTTTAATCTTAGATTGTCTACTATTGACCTCACCCCTTTCCTAAGAGGCCTCCAGGGGGTGTGCATAAGCGCACTAACATGTCTACCATCCCTGTCCTATTGTGTTTTTTTTTTCTTATTTGTATCGATTTCATGTATTCATAGCCATGTTTTTGTTATACCTGTTATCGAATTATCGCTTGACAAAATAAAAAAATAATAAATAAAAAAATAAAATTATATATTTTGTTATTTAACTGACTTGTCCTTTCTTCCCATATCATTGAAATCCACACAAAGTCCTTTTTCTGTCCCTGCACCTTCACACTTGTTTCATTCAAAAACAGTATAAATTGAATTTAAGGAAAAAAGTCCAATAAAAATTATCAGTAAGAGCCGTTAGGAAAATGAGTGCACTCAGGGAAACGTAGTGAGAGTGATGTTGAATAACACATGACCAGCATACAGATACACTGAATAGTAAAATGTAAGTTTTACTTCCAGTAAGCGGGTAAACAAAGTCCAATAAACAGTCCAAATCATACACGGTTAAAGCAGTTAGTATTCAGTCCAGGGATAATCCAAAAATGAAGTCAAGTATCATAAACAAAGTTCAGTAAATGGAGTTTGCTAACAGTTGCAAGACTCACAATAATCCAAGTGGAATGACGATCAGGCAATACTGCAAAACAGGAAATGCAAGAAGAAAGAAACCAGGTTTCTGGCTCCATCTTATGGCCATTGGAGGAACCTCAGCCAATCACACTTACAGCATTCTCTTAAAGATACAGTATTAAATTACTATCCTGGTTTATATATTTCCAACCCAACTGTTAGTTGACTATCATTCCTAACAAGAGCCAGTGTGGTCTAATGGCTAGAGCACAAGAACAGAAAGCAGGAGACAGAATTCTATCCAGCCTTAAGCATGAAAGCCTACTGGGTGATTTTGGACCCATCACTCTCTCAGCCCAACATGCCTCATAGGGTTGTTGTTGTCATGAAAATATGGGAGGAAGGAGGATTGTGTATGTTTGTTGCCTTGAGTTATTTATGAAAATAATAAAATTGGGAAATAAACAAACAACCAAATAATAAAAGTATAAATGAAGTTAAAGCTGCAAAACATGAATAATGTCGATGAAGTCATATCCATTAAGGACCAATATATTCAGATTTTCTCTGTTTATTTTGGACCTTCTTCTTTTTCTGGTGTACTTCCCAAAAAAATTTCAGCTACAACTACTTACTGTATAATTTGTTTGGGACCTCTTCTTGATAAATAAAATTGATGTTCCAAGGTACAGATTGCTTAGAAAGTTTTTAGCCTTACAATTATTTTCTGGTCATGTAAAAAAATTAGATAGGTGCCATGACTGGTACAGTGGTACCTATATGTGTCATGGGAGACTATAGTTCAAATTTTCCAGTAATTTCAGTCCAATTAAGATTCTTTCAGAGAGAAATCTAGGAAATAACATGACTTTTGTTGCATAGAAGGCAAGGATTTGATTCCCAATAAATGACCAAGGATTTTTATTTATTTATTTAATTTATTTATTTGATTTGTCATTGCTTACAAGATAATAGGTATAAGTACAAACATTAATAAGAATACAGGAAATAGAAATGAATAAATGGGGACAATAGGACAGAAATGGTAGGCACAATTGTGCACTTATGCATGCCTCTTAGAGACCTCTTAGGAATGGGGTGAGGTCAATAATGGATAAAGGAGGTTAAAGGAGTCAGGGTTTGATATAGAGTCAGGTAGTGCATTCCAGGCATTGACCACTCTGTTGCTGAAGTTGTACTTTCTGCAATCAAGTTTGGAGCGGTTTACATTCAGTTTATATCTGCTGTGTGCTCTTGTATTGTTGTGGTTGAAGATGAAGTAGTCATTGACTGGTAGGACATTGTAGCAGATAATTGTATGTACTACGCTTAAGTCCAGCTGTAGGCAGCATAGTGCTAGGTTGTCCAAGCCCAAAATTTCAAGTCTGGTGGTGTAGGGTATTCTGTTAAGAATAGAGGAGAGTAGTATTCTTCTGGTGAAATACTTCTGGACTCGTTCAATTATATTAATGTCTGATATACAGTGTGGATTCCAGACAGATGAGTTGTATTCAAGTATTAGTCTAGCAAAGGTTTTGTATGCCCTAGTTAGCAATTCAATATTACCAGAGGAGAAGCTGCTTAAGATTAGATTTACAATTCTTAATGTCTTTTTGGCAATGCAGTTACAGTGAGCTCTGGGGCTTAGGTCATTCGATATTTTTAATTTATATAGATTTTTAATTTATATACTGTAGATACATGAGTAGTTAAGATATGATAGTTAATGATTTGTAAAGTCACAGAATCTGTGGTAAGATAATAGGCAAAACTGCTGGTTGATAACAGAATAGCCCCTATTAACTAATGAGAGAGAATCCCAGAAGTGCTTTTGAAAAGGCAACTGGATTTTCTGTTTTTTCTTTGAAGAACTTTTTGCTTCTCATCCAAGAAGCCTCTTCAGCACCTTTGGGACAACCATGACCTGGATAACTGAGAATCTCCATAGATATTGAGAGAGAAATTATAATGTGTAATGTAATGTGTTGCTATTACAATTAACAAACTACTAATAAATCTTTTGATTTCTATATAGTTTTTAAAAGGTTTCACAGAAAAATAATGATATAGAGTTTTAATTTTAATATGCACTTTATTTAATGATAATGGTTCAAAGAATCATTTGTGGAAAGAGGCTAAAAGGAAAATCTGTTCCAAGAAAGGAGTGGAGGGGAAACCAAATGTGACTGAAAAAAGATCACTATTAATAAGTTTTATGACAGCTCATGAATATGATGTTATTACTGGTGATAATAATGATTATGATTATAACCAGAGGTGGTATTCAGCAGGTTCTGACCAGTTCTGGAGAACCAGTAGCGGAAATTTTGAGTGGTTCAGAGAACCGGTAGCGGAAATTTTGAGTAGTTAGAAATACCATCTCTGAATGGCCTTGCCCCCATCTATTCTTTGGCTTCCAAGTCCCAGCTGATCGGCTGGGTCTTCTTTTGTTGCCCTGCACAGGAGAACGGAGCTGGAAAGTAGGTTAGTGGGGTGGGGAGGGAATGGGATTTTGCAGTAACCTTCTCCCAGGAGTGGAGTGGGAATGAAGATTTTACAGTATCCTTCCCCTGCCACACCCATCAAGCCATACCACGCCCACCAAGCCATGCCCACAGAACCAGTAGTAAAATTTTTTGAATCCCACCACTTATTATAACAGCAGTGATAAGAAAGGTGATAATGATGGGCAGCATTCAGATGTAATGGCAATGATGGAAAAATGGGATTTCCCCAACTAACCTCTAGTAGAACATGGGTGCAGTGGCATTCATACTAATGACCCACAGTTTAGAGCTATTTTCTAATAGTTTTGTACTAGATGTGAATGTACAACCCAGCCACACAATAGATGTATTTACACTCCCTGTACCACATCCCATTTTTAATTCTAAAGAGACTATCTATATATAGCACAGGCTTCCTTCCAGGAAATGGGAACCCTGATTAATTAGGATTTCCCTTCATACAAAGAAAGAAAGATATATGGGTTATTCCTTAAGATGCCCAAAGTTCAATGACTATAGCTCGAAAATAAGATGAATGTACTTGCACCCATGGCTAAATATACCTAATCTATTGCCTTTCTATTATACCACCTAAAGGGACAGAGTCAGAAGTGGAGTTCGCATAGGCTGAACACATATGCCACCATTACAAATTGGTTCACTCAGTGATTTTTGTTGAACTAAAGCTCAGCCAGTCACTCCCAACCCCTTCATAGGATTATAGTTTTTCCCACATAACAGCTAAACAATGCTCATATCTTGATTCAACTTGTGTTCTTGGTTTTACATGTCATGTTCTATATTCCTGGTTCAACTTCCCAATTCACGAGTCCAGGTCTTCTGGAGATTTCCCTGCCATTGGAAAAAAGCAAAGGAAAAATGTAAGAAACTAAGTTTAAAAAGTCAGAGGACCAAATACTTCACACAACAGACTAGCTTAGTTCACTGACAAAATTGTGGCTTTAATTGAAATACACAGCTAACAGGACTGGTTAACCTTTATATTATTACCAGCTGCTCCACCAGGTGTTTTTTTTTTTACTCATAGCAAAAGTAAATACTTTTCTTGTCTCTTATATGAAGTTAAAGGTAAAAAGATATGGATAAGGTAAGTAACCATCCATGTACCAAGTTTAGTGGTCATCTATATTCATGCAGCAGGAAGTGAGAAAATAAGATACATTGCTATTTTACTTCCTAATGATTACAAGTAGTCCTCAACTTACAACTGTTCCTTTAGAGACTACTCAAAGTTACAACAGTGCTGAAAAACAGCAGGTTTTCATGCTTGTTACCAAGTCCACGATCATGTGATCAAAAGTTAGGGACTTGGCAACTGGCATGTATTTATGACGGTTGCAATATCCCTAGGTCACATGATCAACATCTGCATCCTTCCTAGCTGGCTTCTGACATGCAAAATCAATGAAAGAAGCTAGATTCACTTAAAAACCACATGATTCACTTAAGAATTGCAGTGATTCTCTTAACAACCATGGCAAAAAGGCAATAAAACCGGAAACAATTCAATTAACAACCACCTTGCTTAGCCACCAAAATTCTGGTCCAGTTATGATGATAAGTCATGGACCATCTTTATCCTCCTACCCAGAGATGGGATTTAAAAAATTTACTACTAGTTCTTTGGGTGTGGCTTGGTGGGTGTGGTGTTGCTTGGTGGGCATAGCAGGGGAAGGTTACTGCAAAATCCCCATTCCCTCCCCACCTCACTAACCTGCTTTCCAGCTCAGCTCTCCTGTGCAGGGCAACAAAACAAGACTTAGCCAATCAAATGGGACTCAGGAGGCAGAGAATAGATGGGGGTGGGGTCAGTCAGAGGTGGTATTTGCCAGTTGTCCGAACTACTCAAAATTTCTGCTACCGGTTCTCCAGAACCTGTCAGAATCTGCTGAATACCACCTCTGCTCCTACCTCACTTCTTCTTTAGTAGCTCAAAAGCATATATCTTCATTTCAATCCACATAATAATGATCTTATGAAATAGGTGGAACTCCATGAGCAAGTGGGACTTGAACATGGTCTTTTCCGGCCTCAGACAGACACTTACCTGCCACAGCATACTGGTTCCTAGGCAGTTTCTCTTGCCCATAATATACTATCCTAGCCATTTTTCCTACAGTATCCTCACAAAGCAGATGTTCCTCCTTCTGCTCACTGCCATGCAGCTCTACAGTGAGAGTATTTATTTCCCCAAAGGACTCAACTCACAGGATTGTATGTCATTCTCAAGAAGACTAGCCAGGAAATCACAGAGTGGGGCAGGTGACAGCTGCTTGAGCTGGGGTGCACCTGTGCTGATGTGAAAGAAATTCTGCTCTGTGGCGTTGTACAGTGGCCATTGTACCTCATCTGCCTTTGTCCCTGTTGGAGTCCTACAAAGGCAATTGAAAAATTATGGTAGGATTACAAACAATCTCTAACAAGAATTATAGGCATTCAAGTCCATTGATATCAAATAACTATTTTCAAATCTTAAGGTCTTCCTTCCTCCTTCCCTCCAATCCTCCCTCCATCCCTCCACCTTTCTTTCTTTCTTTCTTTCTTTCTTTCTTTCTTTCTTTCTTTCTTTCTTTCTTTTTCTTTCTTTCTTTCTTTCTCAATACAAGATGTGGGTACAAAGTGGGTACTTTTATTCCCAGAAATCATCAAGTATGAGCACTATAGTTACCTTGTTCTCCACAGCCTTTACTTCCACTTTTTCTTATCATTCCTCCAAAAATTAGTACAAGGCAAGGGTCTTCAAACTTGGCAAGTTTAAGACTTGTGGACTTCAATTCCCAGAATTCCTGAGCTAACATGACTGGAGAAGGAATTCTGGGAGTTGAAGTCCACAAGTCTTAAAGCTGTCAACTTTGAAGACCCCTGGTATAAGGGATCACTACCTTTGCCCATGACAGGCCATTAGGAAAGAAACAGGCCAAGGTCTGAGGACAATTCCCAACTGAGATGGTCAGAAGGTACCATGAGCATTTCCTGATCAAACAGTGAGCCTTGTATCCCATTGCTGTGAAGTTCCATGTTGTTCTGCCTGGTTACTGCTGATATCAGAACCACAGCAATGTTGCTGCCATACAATTGACGCAATAGTTATGGGAAATATAATACTTACAAGGCTCAGCTGCTGGGTGCTGCTTGGAATACTACAGAGGGAGGGAAATTAATGGCACTCCCTATCAGCAACAGACAACTGCTGAGAAAATCCTTTCCCTAACCTTATGCTACTGAATGAGCCTCCAGATTTTCAATTATTCTGTGCAATTGCACATTTCATGCTGTCTGGAAAACGGGAAATTGGCGAGAGATGAACCCCCAGGTTCATTCAGGTTAATCAGTTCCATGACTGCCCCAAATCAAGAGACTCATTCTTGAAAAGGACAAGCAAAGATTGCATTTTATGGGCTGCAGGGGTCAGTTCCTTACCCGCCTCTGGCAAACTGTGCCCAGTATCTCATTGTCTGACGGCTCAATGCTTCCTCAGCCTCTGTGATGGATTGGTTTGTTGCTGACGCCATGGTTCCAAAGACATATGGTATCTCTGCTCCATGGGGCGTCCCTACCCACTCAGGCCAGCCAGATCCAGAAGGGTGGTGACTGAAGGAATAAACATACACCGACTTCTTAACTGTTCTGATGTTTGCAGCAAGTTCAACCAAGGGGCACACCATGAAATAATCTCGCATATACTGAGAAAACGCCAAACGGTATTGCCCATGATTAGCTTCACTGAATTTCTGGGCGATGGTGTGTGCAACTTCTTTTTTGGTCCCTCTTCGCATAGTTATTGTCACACCTTGGAGAAGCTGCTCCCATGTTAATATTCCTCCATTTGTTTTTGTGTTCGGATACATAAGCAATACAAAAGCAGAGCCTTCATCATCAGTGACCCCAGTAAGAATTGGCTTTCCCTGAAAAACTGCAGCGTTCAGCAAATTTGGGAGGTTGCCTGGGAGGAAATTGCCATCTGTGGTCAAAGAGTTGATCAGGGTCAGCAGAGTAAAGTTCTCGTGTCCAAAGTCTATCTCCTGTAGGCAGCTCACCACAGCACTGTCGCTATCCTTTGCGCACCCCACTTGTTTGCTGAGCATTATTGCATCTCTGTGGGCCTCTTTGGGGCTCTTCCAGGGCCAAATGGCATTGGGAACACCACTCTGAAGCACTGCACGGGAAAAAAGTGGCTGGCTCAGAGGGGAAAGGAGATGGCAACCCACCAAAGCTGCTCCTGCACTTTGCCCAACCAGAGTCAACTGAGCTGGGTCGCCCCCAAAAAGAGCGATGTTCTCCTTCAGCCAATTTAGGGCCAAATGTTGGTCCCACAAGCCCATGTTTCCCGGGGCATAGGGTGGCAAGTACAAAAAGCCTAGACCCCCCAAGCGATAATTCATGGAAGCTACTATGATGTTCTCTGTAGCAGACAAGATGGCTCCATTATAGACATCTAGTGAAGCTGTGCCTGTGATAAAGCCCATGCCTTGGATCCATACAAGGACAGGTACTGGTCTTGAGGGTCGAGGGTGGGGTGCCCAGATGTTAAGAAAGAGACAGTCTTCTGAAAGAGGTGTGTTGGGGACCCATATGTCTTTGTCAGGAAGGCCAGTAATATTAGTCTGGGGACACGAGTTGCCAAAACTGGTGGCCTCCAATACTTCACTCCATGGTTGACGTGGGACGGGCTTTTGAAAACGGAGTTTCTTCACTGGAGGTTCCGCATAGGGGATTCCCAGATAGGCAGTTGCAGAACCGGATCTAGTCAAGACTATTTTGCCTTTAAGAGGGCCACTGCTGGTCAAGATTGGAGTGTCATTATTGGAAGCACATTTGCAAACCAATGAGAGGAAGAAGAAAAAGCTCAAATGTGACCAGAAGAAATGAAGCATGGTAGCTATACCTGAAAGAATCAGAAACACAAAATGGTTGACTGGATATAACTCATCCTGTGTAATGAAAATTAATTTTAACGTATGAATGCATAAATCCATTTAAATATATATTTTGGAAAGTTTAAATTGGTTTTGATGCAACACAGCTCAACCCAAGCCAGACTGAGTAGCTGTGGGGGTTTTGGTCCCAGAAACCTTCTATCTTTGGTTCTAGATCGGTGTCTTTGACACAGAAAGGCCCAGTGCACAATCTGGGGACCACAATGGACAGATAAGAGCAGACAGTAACCATTGCTAGGAGGGCCTTTGCACAACTTGGGGCTGTGTACACAACTTGGGCAGTGGTGGGATTCAAAAAATTTAACCACCAGTTTTATGGGCGCAGCTTGGTGGGCATAGCAGGGGAAGGATACTGTGAAATCTCCATTCCCACCCTACTCCAAGGGAAGGATATTGCAAAATCTCCTTCCCTCCCCACCCCACTAACCTGCTTTCCAGCTGTGTTCTCCTGTGCAGCCAATCCAGCCGATCAGCTGGGACTTGGGAGCAGAGAATAGATAGGGGCAGGACCAATCAGAAGTGGTATTTGCCAGTTCTCCGAACTACTCAACATTTCCACTACCAGTTCTCCAGAACTGGTCAGAACCTGCTAAATATTACCTCTGAACTTGGGGCTGTGTGTCAAGTATACCCATTCCTGGATCTGCTCACAGTCATTCATGCAGAGGTGGTATTCAGCAGGTTCTGACCAATTCTGGTAAAACCGGTAGTGGAAATTTTGAGGAGTTCGGAGAACTGGCAAATACCACCTCTGACTGGAGATTTTACAGTATCCTTCCCCTTCCATGTCCACCAAGACATACCCACAAAGCCAGTAGTAAAAAAAATTGAATCCAACCACTGCACTCATTCCCTTGTGATTTTCAGATTGGACTACTGCAACATGCTTTAACATGGAGCTGCTCTTGGTGCAGGCAATTACTGGTGCCAATTACCCAGAACATGTGACATCACTGGTTCGCAAGCTGCATTGGCTTCATTTGTACTTCTGGGTACAGTTCAAAACACAGGTTGTCAGCGGCTTTCTTAAGACTGGGTTAAGGCTAGGTCCCACTGGCCAACGGACACAAAACATATGCATAAAGGACACAGCGGACGAGCAAAATTTTGGGGGTGGCTCCATCCGTTGTCACCCGCTCCAAAAAGTGGCGAAAATTTGCATAAAAAGAACGGAAAAGAATGGACCTGTGTAATATGTAGCGAGGATGTTAAGCGGATGTTCATAGGAAGCCTAGTGGATGACAGCGGATGGAAGCGGATGATACATCCGAGGGGGTTCTG
>BHFT01045726.1:0-49486 GCA_004320025.1 Laticauda laticaudata | reverse complement strand
GCTGGGGGGAAACTCCCACAGGCAGTCCTTTTTATACAAGATAGACCCAGCTTGATGATGTCATCAGGAGGAGTCTAACCCATCCTGGGCTCTCTAGCAGCATCTATAGAAAGAGCGTTATCAGGTAAATTTACCAACACCCTTTTTCATCAGTTCAAGATTTTAGTTGCTTAGTTAAACAATCTTTCTAATTATTACTGCCTGTAACAGAATTCAGTTTATAGATGGTTTCATATAAAGAATCAAACAGCCAATGACCACTTTCCATTGTTGTTCTTTCTGAGTTGATCTAAGACAAAGAAGGGTGACCTTTTTCAGCTGACAGTCATCTTACCATAGTTAATCATAAGGTGAAGAAAAAGTCATTTGATGCTTTTTTCTCCTTCTGGAGATTTGGCTAAATAAGATGCTTGCATGTGAACAACAAAGGCATTTGAGGCAGTGTTTTTTCTTGATGGCAATCTGGCTAATTTTCTTAGAAAGATATTTTGGCAACCCACTCTAAAGTAATTTCTCCATATTATTCAGGAGGCAAAAGGTAAACAAGAGCTTAATATAGTAAACAGCTATGTAGCATCTACAAAAATGATAAAGCAGCCATTATTATGAGACAAAAAGAGAATGTAAAAATGTCTGTTTATTAACAAGCAAGAAACAAAGCTCATCTGTAAAAGATTGCTGGTGCTTCTAGAAATAAAGTCAAACCTAGTGGAAATTATATCTAGGACTTTGGAAAGGCATTCTGAACATTTGACATGTAAAATTTCTGCTGGAATTTGGGAAAACCATTTTTCAGAATTTACAATGACAACCATTCCTTGGAAACTACTGTACATTTTGGTCCAGGTAAATTGCCATCAATGCCATCTTTTTGTGAGTTTCATTGATTTAAGCAACTTTTGATTCTACTCCAGGAGTACAGGTAATCCTTGAGTTACGAATGTATTAGAGCCTGCTAATTACATTCATAACTCAAGGATTCATTTGATTGAATCACGTTAAATGAACTTGATCGATCCCTGCTTTCCCCAGCGCATTTGCTAATCAACTACACAGGTTGTTAAATGCACATGAGGTATCTCAGGGTGGGGAAGACCATATGGGACCTAGTGCTGGAGTAGGCCACCCAAGGCCTCCCCCAATCCATTGAGATACCTCACGTTCCCCTGGAGTCCCCACAATTGCTTCCCCCCATTCCTGCCCCACTGGATCTCCATAGACTGTCCCTGCTTTGCTAGCATCTAATGAGACAAAGGAAACCAGCCCTGCGTTGATTGGCTGCCATTCCCCCAATCCCTGAAGCTGCTCATTCGAACTAGCCAATCAAGAGCAAACAGGAGGCTACTCGGCGCAGACCAGACTGGGCCCAACTATGCCTGCAGACCACCATGGCAGAGAAGCCGGTCTTTTATTCTGATGGGCAAAGCTGTTTTCTTTGTATCTTGCATTCTTACAGCTTCACTGGCTTCTGAATAAAAGACTTTGGCTTCTCTGTCATGCAGGCAGCTTCTTCTGGACCTCTTTGAAAAGTAAATACAGTAAAGTCATGAGAAACGGGGTGGGGAGAGAAGTAAGTAGAATACGGTCAAGCGTATTCCACTTACTTGTTGTGGGCACCCAGCGGGGCAGGATAGGATGGGAAATAGGCAGGGGGCATGTGCAGCATCTCTGTGGTCGGTCCTAAGGACAAATAACCACTGTTGTGCTGCAACATATGTAACTTCAGGACCAGATCGTAAATACTTTTTTTGGGTGGGGGTATCATAATTTTGAATGATTGTTGTAACTCGAGGAATACCTGTATCCTATGATAAAATAATCAGATCCTCATTGGACATAATGGAGATGCTTTTTTCAAAATAATCATATTCAGAGTCTCCTTTACAGATTATATATTGCCCAAGCAGTGCTTTAAGGCCCGGTCCCACTGCACTTACGGATGCAAAGAGGATGTAAAACATTAAAAAAAGCTTGCCTCCATTGGAAAATGCGATGCATCCGTTGTATACTCATTGCATACGTGTTTCATACGCTCTATCCGTCGAGAAGCCATCCACTGTGATTTCATCCACGCAAGAAGTTTTGAGCTGCACAAAACTTTTTGAACGGATGTAATTTCCGCGCGTACGATGTCATCCTCAAATATATAAGGCAGATAAACGTTCCATGTCCGTTTATCATCATTAAACGATCGTTGTATTCTCTTGCTCTCTGCATCCCCTCAACTCACATACGCTGGCAGCTGAAACGGTAAAGACGGGAGGAACAAAAGTAACGGAACGTCTTAACAGCGTATAGCACAGAAATGAAAGGATGTAAGCATTGCATTTCTCGTTAATATAAATAATTAATTAACGGACAAAACGTGTATCTGATGTATCTCGTATATTTAGGATGTTCGGAGTATGTCTAGAGTATGTAGAAAGGATACAACTAGCAGCACAACGATTTTTCTATAAAAAGGGAAAATCATCTGGATTCTAGTTAGTCAGCAGCGTGGTGTACAGACTTCATCACCTTGGTCCTTGTCTCAACATCATTTGATTTCTACCCTGCGATGATGTACACCAGTCCATATGATAGCTTCGCTCATCAATCACAGAACAAAACTGATTCAGACTGTAATAAGTTTTACACAGAGGAGAAGAGGAGACAGTCAGAGCTGTGTGGTTCGAGGATGGATCTGAGAAGAAATGGGGTTTGGCACTGTAGACCAGTTGATGGTGGAGCTGAGGAATGAAGACCCTCGTGAATCCATACCCATGAGCGATGCACCATGCCAGCTTTGACGAAACTTGTACGAGCGTTCTGAGACCCGCGTTGACAGCTAGACAACTTCCATCCCAACCTGGACCCTTGGACTGAAGGTGGGCCACATACAGAAGAACCTGCAGGATGCTATGGAGGGTGCCACGTAACAAGTTCAGCAAATGGTCAGAGAAGTGAGTACAGGCATCATTGAAGATAGTCGAGGAACTTTGGTGGCCCACCACTGAACAAGGCTGGGAAAAACTTGCAGCTAAGAGTGGATATCGAGGTTGAACTTTCTCCACAACATTTGGAGCCATTAGATGGAAGCACGTGGCTGCAAAGCCCAGCCAACTCAGCGGCACTTATTTACAATACAGGGCTTCTTCAGTATCATTCTCTTGCATGGTTGATGCTGACTACAAGTTCATCTCATCGATGTTCAGGCAACGGGTTCAGTGTCAGATGGCCAGGTATCAATGCGTCAGCCTCAAGATGGGCTGGATCGCACACTCATCATGGTTTTCCAAGTCAACCCTTACGAATGAACCACAAGATGTGCCCTACTTATTGGTGTGACGCGTCCTAGAACTACTTCAGTGAAGCCGTCGTTCAAGAACTCACCCGTGAATGAGAGGATTATCCACATAACAGGCATGTCCAAAGGGCAGCAGGGTTGTGGAGAACGCTTGGCATCTGGGTCCAACAGGCTTCCAGATACTTTCACAACAATGCAGCATACCAGAGATTGTGAGGAGCATGTGGAGCTTGCTGCATCCTGCCAATTTCATGCGCACCCGACTACTCAGATGTCAGAACAGAACTTGTGACTATCAACAAGGGAATGGCGGCATGGAGCCTGGTGGACATGGAGGCAAGGAGTATAACCTATAAGACTTGTGGATGTACAAAGCGCCCCCACAGAGCTTCCAGCGTGAAGAAGAGAGCAGCGCAGCATACTGAACATGGTGCTAACCCAGCTGGAAAGCAAGTGGAGTGAAGACGGATGATGATGAATTATATGGATGCTTCTTGAGAGTGTCGCATAACCTGATTGAGATTATGTTGATTGTCCTACAATGAATGGCGATTAATAAAGAGCTTTGTTATTATTTTTATAATTGTGTTGACACATGAATAAGTTGTTATTGAAATAAAGTTCTATTGTGTGGCAGCATGGCAGGGTGGACATAAGTCCACCTATGGTTGACTGGAGTTTTACTATCCACAACTATCTTATCTATCCACAAGCATCAAAGGCTTAACATTTTTTCAAACTTTTCACAACATCTTTATTTAGTAAAAAATATGAACAAGTAAACTGATTGTCTAAGCAAAGAATAATTATTATTTCTTAGGTAAACTTTATGACTTTATTAAATTTTAGCAAATGAACAAGTAAATATATTAAGTGTGTAGCAAAGATACCTTACTAACTTTCTTAGGTAACTTTATGACTTAAATTAAATAAGCAAATGAACCAAGTAAATGTATTAAGTGTCCTAAGCAAAGATAACTTCTTAGGTAAACTTATGTGTGTAATGAGCAAAATGAACCAAGTAAAGTGCTTAAGCAGAAAATAAAAGTAAACAATCAGTCTCTGACCATTCTCAGTCACTCTGAGCATGTCATGTTCTCAGCTGTTAGCGGGCAGGGATGTGGAGGTGGCTGTGGCTTGAGTGCTGGTCCTGAGGCACATTGGGGTGCTTGGCCCTGAGGTACAACAGGTGTGGTGTGTGTTCAGGAAGCTATCGAGAGCTGACTCAGAACCGTGAGGTTGAGAGGCCCTTATACAGGACTTGAGATGTCAGGCAATACTGAGAAGATTGCCTGTTGACGGGCTTGGCTGTGGGGTGGAGGAAGGGTTGGGAGGATGGTAGTGGGGCTGTCTGTCTCAGCTGGGTGAGGACTGGCGTTGTGCATCCATGTGAATGGGCCTGGGATGGAGAAGTTCTGCTTGTCTGTGGATGAAGTCCTGGAGTCGTAACCTTGGTAGGTGAGGGGCTATTGAAAGCGTAAAGGGCTTTGACATCACTGGGGTGGAGGAGCAGATTTGATGGGAAGGACGCTTCAGCTGGGCCATGAGGGTTGTGCAGAAGTGCCTGTATCTTCTGCTTCATACATGGTACTGGGCCTCGGGCAGGTCCTGAGGCTCACAATGGTGATGAAGGTGTCCCGGCCCAAGGATGCTCTGTCCAAGTGGATCAGCTGTGAGAGAAGTTTCTGTGCTGGTCTTCATTGTGTCCCTGATCTCCAACAGCACACTGTGGTCCGCCTCCAGTCTGCTCTTGCCTGATCTTGGAGGTGGGGGTGGGTTGGCTCTGGTGGCTGCTGCTTCTTCCTCCATTTTGTGACAGCAGGGGTCATCTCTAGGGATTCCAGTCCCCGGCATGGAGTGAGCTGTCGGGGGGGGTCTCTGCTGTGGGGCCCTCTGAACACTGCCTGGACAGGTAGCTGGCTCTGGTGAAGAGGACTGGCTGTGTGTGGCTATCTGAGGGAGAGGTCTCAGAGGGGTGTCTGCGGTGGCGGATCTCACCCTCCAGGAACTGCACTTGGCCAATGACGTACATCTCCCGTCAGTGAGCTTCAGTGCCTGCCGGATTTCTTGAGTGTAAGCTTTGCCATACCAGGTGTGCATGTGCTTCACACATCCAGGAGTACTTCTGAGTGTACCCCAGGTCTCTTGCTCTGTTCTCTCAAGCTGCCTGCTTCTTCTTGGTTCCGATACAGTCTGTGGCCTTTCTCCAGAAGTCTCGTTCTCCATCAGCATTCCAGCACTTCATCCTCATGCTCTTGAAACAGTGTACTGTTTCTCTTCTCTTTCTCCTTCCCTTGCTCTTCCTCCCTCTGGCAGGGGCTTCAGCAGCAGGGTTTGAGGGGCTTGAGGGCTTTGGAACTGGTCCAAAAAGCAGCAGCAGCTTAGCATCATGAGGGGTGGGATTGCTGTTTGTCTTGCCAGGGTTGAACGAGTAGGCACGGGACTTCTTCTTGCTGACTAGCGAAATGGTGTTTCCTGCAAGATGTATCTGGCAGCAGTCTTCCCTGTATGCTGACTGCGTGCGTGCTGCATTCTTTTATATCCGGGAGCTGATGCAATTCATACTCCCGCATGCGCAGTGAATGCTGTGCATCCGATATACATGGCGGCATCCTTTGTTTCTATAGACGTCCGTGATGCATCGCTTCATCTGCTATGCATCCACCTTCTGCTATGCATCCGCTTCAAATTCTCCCGAACCCCTTCGGAGGTGTCATCTGTTTATCCATTTCATGCGTTAGGGCTTCCCATGAACATCGTTTAACATCCCCACTACATACTACTACATCCGTTCTTTTTCCATTCTGTTATGCAAATTTTCACCACTTTTTGGAGTGGATTTTTGGAGTGGATGACAATGGATGGAGCCACCCCCGAAATTTTGCTCGTCCGCTGTGTCCTTTATGTATACGTTCTGCGTCTGTCAGCCAGTGGGACCGGGTCTTTAATTAATTAACTAATTTAATGTTGCCATCTCATAGAATGGGCATGACTTGGCTCCAACTTTGTTTAATTTTTATATGAATACATCAGCAGTTACAGTGGAATCTGAAGTTTTCTGTGACTGGGCTGGTGTATTTGTGTCTCTTATCATTTGCTGATGAATCTATTCTGCTATCCCTTTGCAATTAGGATTGTTCTGACTGCTAATGACTTTTTACAATACTTTTTTGTTAATAATAAGCTATTAATAAATGGACAGTGGGTCAGAAGTACATTAAGTGATTATACCAATATAAATATTTAACTATCCATTTCCAGTATAATTTGAACTGGAGTATACCCAAGTCATCAAGACTATCACTAGCAAGAAATATATTAAGTGCTTTCTTGCAATTTCTTTCTTGCAATTTCACTGTTCCAAAGGAGATCAGTTGGCATTTCAGGTTTTTCATTCAAAGATTTTATCCAAACTTCTTTATGGGGCTTCCTTGTGGGTACAGGATATCACAAATGAGCTGGAAAAGGTGCTATCTATTGTGAATCTTCTTCTGTCTTGGGTTGTAGATACATTCAGTGTGTTAAGCTAATTTCATCCATTTTAAGAATTGGACTTCCACTGTAAAGTTTACTGCATTTCATGCTTGGCCAGTATGATGATATTGTTTATCAGTTCATTTATCATATTGAAATTTATATGAATCTATTTTAATTTATCTTTATTATTTAAGTTTAGCATTAGCTTAGCATTTTTCTGTTGTTATTTCATATTTCATTATATTCCCAAAACACATGCATGTAAATTCTTTGATGTGTTTGATTATCAATTTTTGTATCAGTATCTGTATCAGACAAGTGAGATGTTGAACTGTGTCGGATTTCATCTACAAACAGTAGAGAGAGTATCATTTCTTAAAATTACAGGACTACTGTCCATACTCACAAAACAGAACCTGACGTATCCCTTGAATATAATTTATCTTCTTTATTCAATGCCTGATTTTCATTCTTCATTCACTTCTGATTCCATTCCGTGTCATATTTTTCTTATCAGAAAAAAGTTGATTTCTATAGAACAATGAACGTGATTGTGTTTGAGATACAATGGGAAGAACCGGACAAAACAATGCATTGTAAACATTAGAATGGTACATATTTCCATGCTTGGAAAATCTTCCTTAAAGAAACATAAAGTAGATTCCATTTACCCCTTGCATTGTTAACATGAATAATGTCTTACAATAAAAAATGAATCAGTTCTTCTAAGACCTATTAACAATCTAATGCACATTTTGGCTTCATTAATTGCTCATAAGTAAGTAAGCTGCGCCAGGCCTCTCTTCCAAAAGAACCTCTGTTTCCATGCCTCTACAATGTCCTGTCTCTTTGGTAATTTTTGAACAGCTAAACATTTTAACGGCAACTGAGAAGCTCTTCATAACTAAATTATTTAGGAAGAAATAGTAATTGTAAAAGCTCAGAATAAATGACTTCAAAAGATGATGCTTTATAAAGATTCTAATAGAAGATAATTGAAGCAAGATACAGTATTTTAGTATCAATTTTAAGTGAAGAGAAGTTCTTATTTCTTCTAACATGGTCAGTTGATGAGAATGGCTATTTTCCGTGACAACTATTGATGCAATAAACTAACTACTTTTGTTGTCTTTCAGTTTCCTGAAACATATGTCTTATTTTTCACTCATCCTAACAACCATGAACCAGAACAGGACCTTATTATGTATTATAGAAAAATGAAACTGGATTTAAAACTCATATTTTAAAAAAATTCCCACTTGTTCTCCTTCAGTGAAACTGTTTTAAGTTTTTCATTGAGATTTTATGAACCCATCTTTTGCCAGTTCACAACTTTTCATTTCAAACACTATAACTGGCATTTCTCTCCCCATATCCAAGTATGCATAGAACTGTGTTGTCTTTATGAACTGGTCTTGCTACAAGATCTTAATAGGGGGTCCTCTCAATAAGAACAGCAATGTATAGTTGATGTTGCTTCAAACATATGGTTCTAGTATTAAACTGATTGATAATGTGATACATGTGTTAGCCTAAAACCATCATAGTTATTGTGTATTAAATCTTAATTAGTTTGATATGCTAAATATTATTAATTCCTAAAATTAGGGCAGTATATTAAAATCTAACAGAGTGCAGTATAATATGAAGATCATGGAATGTCTTTATATTCAAATGGAGACAAGCAAATCTTGTCTCCATTTGTCATTTTTAAATTTTGAACAAAAAATTCATTAATTGATGGTCTTTTGTAAAAAGTTGGTAGATAACATCATTATTCACCATTTTTATTGAGATTATGCAGTCATAATCAGTCATTTCAGCAAAGTATTCCCAAATGTGAAGCTTTCCAGGTATCCTGAATTTAATTTTCCATCATCCTAGCTAATGAGGTGAATGACTGTGCTAGTTGAGGCTGATAGGAATTATATTATATCCATGAGACAAGTTCTTAGCTAACGCTAAATTTGAATAATGATCATTTTTTAAAAATAAAATAAAATAACACCACTGCAAATAAATATATAGATATGTCTTCATAGATACTAAAGTGCCAATTTGATGTAGTAGTTAATAAGACATCAGGCTAGAAATTAGGAGACCATGAGTTCTAGTTCTGCCTTAGGCACAAAGCCAGTTGGGTAATTTTGGATTTGTCACTCTCTCAGTCCCAGGAAGAAGAAAATGGCAAACCACTACCAAATCTTGCAAAACAACAACTGTAGACTGTTGTCCAGACAGTCTCCAGCTGCCAAGCTTACTTGAAGGCCCCTAAATAAAAAAATAAGATAAAGATAAAGGTTCCCCTTGCACATATGTGCTAGTTGTTCCTGACTCTCGGGGGTGATGCTCATCTCCGTTTCAAAGCCGAAGAGCCAGCACTGTCTGAAGACGTCTCAGTGATCATGTGGCCAGCATGACTAAATGCCAAAGACACATGGAACACTGTTACCTTTTTCTACTTGCACTTTTTATGTGCTTTCGAACTGCTAGGTTGGCAGAAGCTGGGACAAGTAATGGGAGCTCACCTCGTTACGCAGCATTAGGGATTCAAACTGCTGACCTGCCAAACTTTCAATCGACAAGCTCAGTGTCTTAGCCACTAAACCACTGTGTCCCTTAAATAAATAAATTATTATATAACTTATATTAATGTTTATCTCACTTTGAAAGTAAAATCGGTGTTAATCTGCTAATATTATTCTAAATGGTACATGCACAACTATGTTTTTTTAAAGTTTTTCAAAATACTTCCACTTAAGGATAACACAAAGATTCCAGTGAAAAAAATATTTACATAATAGTTGGAATTTCATCCAGGTGTAAGCCAGGCCCAGGCCTAGGAATTCTGGTGATTAAACGAAAGCTGCTACATCCTCAATGTTCATTGGGACACAGTTTGCTCATTTTATTTTGAATATTCTTTCTATGAATCAGCAGACTGCTTCATATATAATCATTCTCCTGTCATCCTCAGCAAAGCATTTACCTTTCTATTGGTAAATGTCTATTCTCAGTCATTCAAGTCATGGTTGTCCCAAAGGTGCATTTTGAAGAGGCAACTGGACTTTCTTGTTTTTTGTTGAAGACATTTTGCTTCTCATCCAAGAAGCTTCTTCAGCAGTGGAAGGATTTATATTCCCTGCAGACAACTAGTCATTTGCATTCTTTTGGAGAATTGTTGAAGCCACAGGAGGCTTATTACCCTGAGGAAACACATAAACCTCCAGTGGCCTCAACGACTCTAAAAGATGAGCAGTAAACAATTAAATAAATAAACAAATGACCAGCTGTCTCTGCAAGGAATATAACTCCTTTGAAGTGAAACATCATCAAAGAAAAACAAAGTCTAGTTGCCTCTTCAAAAAGCACCTGTGGGACTTTCTATAGGTGATGAAGGACCTTGCTAGTCGATCTTTTAACTGTCTTCAAATTTGTTTATCAGGTGGGAGCCATTGTTACATTTGGCCACAGCCTTTTTCATTAAGATCAAATGTGTTAGCGTTGATTTCAATTAACCTATGTCACTTATTTTTAAATATACAAGCTTTTGTATTCACACCAAATTATATACAAATTAATTTTTTGTTAATGATTTTCTTCTTTTGTGATAATTAACTTCCAACTCTAAACCCAAAACTTAACTTGTATCTTACTTGCAGGCAAAGTATCTATGAAACTGCTATTTAAATCACATATCTGTTTATAAATTGTGTTTAAAGAAAATATTAAGTGTTTCTGTGAACTGATAAAACTGATAAAATTTAGTTTAGTCTCAAAGTAGTATTCTGAATTAAATAAATGTGACTTGGAAACTTACCTTAATGAAATATCTCTGTACCATTGTGCAGATTATAAAAATTATATATAGACACTATTATTATTTTTAAGGTAGTTCAGTTTTTGTTTCTAGAAAGAAAGGCTTCATAAAGGAATTATGTATTTTTTCTTAAGCTTGTCATTTTCTCTGAAGTTTTGTTTTTGTGAACTCTGAAAACCCCTTCGCTAACTCCCTATGCTTGAATTTACCCGTTGTGCAGACATCTATCAAATGGGCCATCAGTAGCAGTTGACAAGCAGTAGTACATCCAAGTTTTTTAAAAAATTCCTTTGATTACTACAGATCCATAGAGCCCTTGGGTCCAGGGCTTCTACTGTAGCACAGCTATTTGCAAATAGATTTTTATAGCACATTAGAGCTGGCGGAGAGTCCAAAAAAAATAGCCTTTTTCAGTATTAGAACCAGCTGTGGCTTTCTTGCTTGGATGAGTCATTCGTATTTTGGCGAGGGAGGGGAGAGAACTAGCTAAGGACACACAGAGCCTTATTCAAGACTTTGTTTGTTTTTGCAAAGGGTATCCTAGGCACAAGCCAACTTGATCATATTAACTCTATGTTTATTCAAACTTTCTTTTTCTTTCAACAGTTCCAATTATAAAAACAGAACCCTCTGATGATTACGAGTCTGCTCAAATCTGTGGACCAAGGAGCCATGGATTAAGCCCTCTCTCTAAACCATATTACAGCCAGCAGATCATGATGCCTCCTGATCCTGGCTCGTGCCTTGTAGCTGGCTTCGCTTCCTGTCAGCAGAGAAACACTGTGATGTCATCATCTCCCAGCTCTAGTCCTAAGCTGCATGATCTTTCCTCTCCTGCTTACAAGTGCATCACCAACCCAGGCCATAATCATCTAGGACTTCAGCAGACGGCTGGAGGTGTCCCCACCATACAGGAAGTGCCAAGGTCTATTGTTGTGCATCCAAGCTCTCCTGATCAGTCATCTCACATCATGCTGCAGCCGCAGGTGAGTCAACATCTGAGCAGTACCTGTTCCCTTGGTAATCAACAAGCACTCTATCCCAACAGTCCTTCCTCTCCAGTTCCATCTATAACCCAGGAGTCAACCTATTTGCAGTCCTGCAGTCCAACTCACTCAACTGTAATGGGCCAACAGCAGCTGCCGAATGTTCAAAGAAATGAAACTCCAGCAAATCAGCCACTGTCATTGACCGACTTGCATGAGGACAGTAATCATAATTTGGCCCCTATGCCCGTAACAGTCAAGCAAGAACCTGAAGAATTGGACCAGTTATACCTGGATGATGGTAAGTCTGCAGATATAGAGGTTTGTGTTCAGCCATTTTGTGTTCAGCCATTGAGTTATTGTAGCCTTGTGGAATATTCAGGAAAGGGGAAGCTGACAACTAACAGCCTTGTGGAATGGCACAGAAGTCTGATTGGATGACATATGTCTGGCAAGATTTATTTACTGTTATCAACATTAATGAAAGTCCATAACCTAAACATTAAGCGCTATTAGTCATTGTTAAAGTATCTGCATGCCCAAGAACTAAAGTATTATAACATTAACCATTATTGGTCTTGGCTTAAGCCATAGCCAATGGCAAGTAAAATGACAATGAAAGTTATCCATCATATAGAAGCTTGAAATATATAATCCTACTATTTAGAATTAAATGATGAAAAAGTGTTATATTTTATCTAAGAATACCTATGTTTTAAAAAGGCACAAACATTTTCCTTCTCTAGCATTTGAAATTAAAGCTGTTTCCATTGCCACATGAAAAAAAATCTTTGTTTTGAATTATAAATCATAGCTAATTTTGTACATATATCTACATATTTTATACACATATATTCTGCATGCACCATTACATTGCTAAAATGCTACACTGAGTGTCCAGCTTCCAAAGATTGAATCATTTAAAGCAATAAAAGATGAAATCTGGAATTTATTGCATTACTTCACTGAATTGTGATATGGTGTTTAAAGTCGTGAACGTTATATGATGTTTGACCTAAGGCAATGAAAGAAATCCTTCCAAAAGAAATGCCTTTGAATAAATTTATTTTTTTAATCAATATACTTAAAATTCTCTTGTAATAGAAGATTACAAGATTGTAATAGAAGATTACAAGATAGCCTGTTTGGTTTAATGGGAAGTAAACATTAAGGCACCATGGAAGAAACCAGGAGACTGAGAGTTCTAGTCCTGTCTTAGGCATGAAAGCCAAGTTGGGTGATTTTTGATCAGTCGCATTCTCTTAACCCATAATGTAACTCTCAGGTGATGAGCCAGTCAAATAATTCCTTTTGCAACTACTGGATCAACTCTCAATTGATTGGGACAAAGCAGATTGTGCGCTTGCAGGAAAACACTGGGAAGGAAAAAGAAAAAAAATAGTCACAATTTGTTTGTATGTGTTTTTGCAAAAGTTTGTAATATTTCACTCTAACCTGAGGCAGCATGACTAGATTCCTAGATTCCCATTTTAAAAATTAAAATGTGAAGCTTGAATGGCAAATATTGCATTTTTTTGTTTTAGGGATCATAATACCGTTTTTCAAAATTAAAATATCCTACTAAGATTTGCTATAATTCTGAAAAAAAATTAAAGAGGTATTCATCACATCCAGAATGTCACATGGCTCCCCAGTTGCTTTTAGTATTCATGTGGCTAATATAATAATAAATTTCCTATAAAAACATTAAATTAAACAATTTAAAAAATTCAGGAAGGACCTTTTTACATTCTTATGTCAATAAGGATGTTTCCATGCCAGAGCATCTGAAATGTATCTTTAATCTAGTTACTTTTCATTTTTATGTCAAGTGTTTTCCATGATATTGAAGTTTTGAGTTATTCATGTGAAACTTGGACATATTTTTAAATTTTTACCAAATCCAGACACGTACCTGCCATATTATATCCCAAATTTAACAATTGTCAATAAGAAAGACCCCTCCCAAAAGAGTGTGGCTAGTGGACATAGCAATACTTGAAAACAGCAGAATAGAAGAAGAAAAACTGGAGACAATCACAAAATGCAAAGACCTGCAAATAGAAGTAGAATTACTATGGCAAAAGAAAGCAAAGATAGTACCAATTGTAATAGGGGCTTTGGGTGCAATCCCAAAACATCTAGAGCTCCATTTGAACACCCATCAGCATTGGCAAAATCATTATGAGTCAACTGTAAAAGGCAGTGTAACTTGGAACAGGTTACATCATGCAAGGATACCTTTAACATCAAATAACAACATCTGACTATACAGATCCTTCAGAAGGAATAAGTGGGTGAATAAAAATGCCAAATCCAGTCTAAACATTTGGCTGATTATTCAAACAACTATAATAATAATAATTTCAATCAAAATAATTTCAAAAGAACAATTTAAAACAAAATTAAAAGTTTGTGGCATAAACTGGCTACCATGATCCTAGTGGTTGTTAACACACTGGGTGCTATACCAAAAAATCTTGATGCATTGACAAAATCTCTGTCACTTACAAAAAGCCACACTACTTGGATCCACGTATCATACACCAAAACAAAGTCCTAGGTTCTTGGGAAGAGCTCGATGTGTATAAAGGCCAACACCGACTAAAATACTGGCAGCTTTGATTTCACAGTTTGGGGTATATAATTATAATAAAAATGAACCACTTCTAGAAGCAGAAAAAGTGACCATATACATGAATATACCACAGAATAAAATAACAACAACGACAACAACAACAACAACAACAACAATAATAATAATAATAATAATAATAATAATAATAATAATAATAATAATAATAATATACAAAATAATACAGAAGAGAGAGGGCTTCTTTAGTTCACAAAGTGCCTGTTCCTGAAGTTGAACATGTTTGGTTTTCATCAAAATGTGACTTTTCAAAAAGTGTTCCTCTCTGTCTAGTACTCACAATATGTTGGCATTTAAGATTATTTTGAAAATGATAGTATTTGTCATTTCAGCATCAAAGGGAGGCCGTTTGGATTATTAATCTTATTAATGTTCTTTTGGTATATTTTGATTCCTACTGCACAATGCCATTCAGTTGTGAAGTTATTTCCTACCATTAAGGACATCAAAGAAATTTGCAAGGGTTATCAATAAATGTTATCTCTATAAGCGACAAGGGAACACGTCAGCACTAACAGGAAGAGACTCCTGGAAACTCACTGATGAGCCAATTTTTCTGCACAGGGAGATACTATTAATCAGTGTTTTTTTGAATATGTTAATAACAATTCATGTTCTTCAAAATAATAATAATAATAATATTTCTTTAAAGCATGAAATGTTAACATTAGGTTGACATTTCAGAAACAACCTATTGGTTTCTGAAATGTGAAATTGATTGTGTCTTTAGGGTTGTGGGAAACTACAATTGAAGACTTTGAAGACGTAATCTTGAACACTGTAGATAAACATGTGAAACAAAAAGAAAGGACCCTAGAAGAGGTTCTGATTGTCTTGAGGGATGGCTCAACCTTTGACAAAGTTCACGTGCTTATATTGTGTTGAATAAACATAATTATGTACCCATCATCTGAACTGCAGATTATTATTTACAAAGCATGGTGGCTGAAATCAAATATGACAAATCATATCATCATCTGATTCAGCATAATGTGTGACTCAATTTAGCATCCCCTTATTGCACTGTTGTTTGGCATGGGGAATGTAACATTGGATTGGAACTCATAAAATATTCGCTATGGAATATTTGCTATGGAAAGGTCAAATTGCACATTCCCCAGAATGGCCTTTTGCCTTCCAGATTGATCCTCTTCCTGTTCTCCAGTAAGTGTGGAATGGTGAGAACTATAGTCTGATCCATTGGGAGAGGAACAGGTTTTATAAGACTGCTGTACAAGAATCCTTTCTGGAAAGAAGCAAAGCAGAGAAGAATTTCAATGTCAGAACCATCTGTAATTTTTTTTAAAAAAAAAAGTTCTGCATGCTTTGACTTTGCTAATGATTATTTCTGTATTGTCCTACAGGGATGTAACAATGGGAAAATATAGGTTTTGTTTCCAGTGAAATTTCAGGATTAAAATAACTGTAGTTAGTTTGATAACAACAAAAGATAGCTAGCAAAAATGTTTATTCATCATGGTTGCTTTCACCAGCTAGTGGGTATAAAAAGATATGTCACAATGTGTTAGATGGTTTTGAAAAAGGAAAGACTATTAGATTCACCTTCAGTGAATCTGTAATATTGACAAGAACTTTTAGCTTTAGAAAACTTGAAAATCCTGTCAACCATAACTCTGCCAAAGACCTAACAGGTTTAATAAACTACAGTGAAAAATTACCCCTCTAATTATGTCCTTGGTAATCTGTAAGGTCTTACAGTGTCACTTTTGCATCTGAAAAGTCAGCTAGAGTTACCCTGAAACTGCTTTAGGAAATTGAATTTAGAAACTAAAATTGTTTTTCCATGGCACACATATTTACTCCCTCTTCTTTCTAAAGCAGGGTTTAACTTAATCAACTTAGGTTGATATTTTGTACAAAACTATACACCAAGTGTCTTCAAACTGGTGCCTTCTAGAAGTATTGAGAATACAAGTGTCTGGATTTTCTGATCAGCATAGTTAATAGCCTTGTGAAGCCTGGCATATCCATAAGAAAGAGGTCCTTGGGTTTGGAGTTACCGGATGTCACTCATCAGGAGATGTATTCATTGTCAGTCAATTTTTGCCATCTGTAAATTGTCTCTGTACTTGAGAGTGTTATAGCCCTCTGTCCTAGAACACATACATGACATTTATTGTTAATGATAAAACTGGGGGGGAAATTAGGCCGATAAACACTCATACGGGTATGTAAAAAGGCTGGGGACCGGGGGGGGGGAGAACTCTGATTATNAAAGGCTGGGGACCGGGGGGGGGGGAGAACTCTGATTATCTGTTATTTAATCTGATAAAGGCAAAGTGTTGCTGAAAGCTGCAACTTGGCCAAATATTTTTAAAATTCGCTCTTAAAAGTAAAGTTTTTAAATAAATGCTGGGAATTGTGGCGGCTGTCCGCTACCCAAGAACCGTTTATCCTGCCCAACTGTTAGAAGTCTACCATGTCTATATTTCTCCTATTGAAGCCTTCATTTTTGCACCGTATGTGTAGGAAGAGGTGGAGAGTTTTATGCACACACACGCACATACACACACAGAATTATACACATGGTTTAGTCATATAGTTTATTTGAACAGGAACTGTACCAGACAGAATTCTTCTTGTGTTGAAATATATCCTTTTCGTACACCTCAGCTTTGTGATTAGAATGATTGGCTCTCCGAGCATTAAGTTTAGTCTACTGGTGCCATAATTAGCCCTTTCCTAAACCTTTGGTGGGTGCTCACTAATTTCCAGTAGTCCAGATGTCATTAGAACAACGTACAGGTCTTCTGCGAGGCCCAGTAATACTGTCAACATGCACTGGACTAGATTTAAAACTTCCCCCCATTGCTCCCTCCCTGTGCTTCCTTTTATTTGGCCTAGCTTAGCAGCTCCGGAGAAAAAACAAAAGCCTTTTCTAGTGGAAAGTTTTAGCAAAACTGGTGGGGTGCCCAGATTGAAGACCCCTCCCCATTTTATAGTCGTGATTGAAAGCGCATATACTGCTGAGGTAAAACATGCTGGATCACTAACCCTGGGGGTGAACATTCATTGTAATCGGTAGGGAAGAAAAAAAATTTAAGCCTCAAATAATTCATTAGGGTCAAACCTTTAATGGACCTTAATGTCCATTTTTGAGTGGTAGGTCTTTAAATGAAACCACACTGGGTCAGGTCATGGCATTAAGATTTTCCTTTATTCTGTTGCAATAAGCTGCAGGAAATACCTCAGTGATAGGTATCCTTTCAGTGATACCTCCCAAAGAGACATTTCAGGTAGGAAATGTTTAGGGCGTTGCAGCAGCTACTCTCAGTCGTACATATGTCTCCAGCTTGACTGGTCTGGAAAGTTTGAGATTCCATTGAGAATTTGTCATTTATAAGTGCATTATATATTCATTTGCTTTAGAATATAGGTAGTCTTCAACTTACAATACTCATTTAGTGACTGTTCAAAGTTACAATGGCACTGAAAAATGTGACTTGTAACCAGTCCTTACACTTACAATTTTGATTTGAATGAAAAACAGGTTGAATTTAAATAGGTACAAGAAAGACTCAAGTGTTGGAGTCCTTGAACGATTGGTGAAACAGACAATTAAATGAAGAGATAGGGAGCCCAATTTGAAATGTAACAGAACAAGTTGCATACATTTGTAACAGTTTCAATATGGAAGGAGAAGAAAGATTATTGTATGATAATGCCAAATCATCATGCTTGGATAAAATGGTGACTTTAATTATCTTTCCAATGGTGTTGCCATTGCAGTCTGTTTAGAGTGCACCAGGTAAATAAATTAGCTAACTGGTGAAAAAAAGGAAGTTTTGGCAGTGTAATTCGAAGCAATTGTCCTCAACTTGAAGACTGTAATGAGAAGTAATGGGAAACAAGCTGCCCTAAATGTTGCTTATTTATGATAGCATTGTTATATGTAGCTGCAGGAGAATGCAAGATGGATGCCTAAAAAAGAAGGAACCTAATTTCATTGTCACACTTGGCATCTACTAGAATACATCTTAATTTTTTTTAGAGATTGAAAGGGAATTGTCTGTCAAAATGGAATGTGTTGGCTGAGAATGCAACATTTAAAAGCACCACTCTAAAACCGAGGGACTAAAGTTGTGCTTTTATATAAAAGACCAAAAACCTTTTGTCTCCCTTTTGCCCTGATGTTCAAGTATTTGATATGAGTAACGAGCAAAACTAAGAGCAGAAAAGAAATAAAACAGATGTCCTGTAATTTTTGATACATGGTGGAAGTGTTTTGAAAAGAAACATTTAATGTACATGGAAGGGCAGCATTCAATCCAACAAATATGGTGATCTTTGTGACATTTTGTGCAACTGCTTCCTTTAGCCCAAATATCTCTCACACAGAAAAAATTGAAAGACAGTTGAGAGTCATTTCCCATTTCAGACATTTGCTTCCTTTCATCATGTCATTCTAAATAGGAAGGATGTTTAAAATGGCCATAACATTGTTTAGTGGATAAGATTGTGTTCCACATAAATTTCAGAATTTTTGTTTACTTATAAGCCTGGGATGTTGCCAAAGAAAATGTATATTATCCAGAAACTTACAGAGCTTTCCTGAAAAAGCTTTGTTCAAACACTTGCATTCATCACTGAAATATGATATTCATTTGAAATATTTCTGGGGAGTATCACTTGAGAGCTGTGTAGTGTTGGCAGGTCAGTCCACAGCCACTGTGGGAGCTGTATAAACTCTCATTGCTCTAATGACCTGGTTTGTCTTGACAGAACTGCTTCTGGATAAATTATTTTTTTGAAAAATAATTTCTGAAAGTCAGCCAGCAGCCACGTTGGGGCCAATGAAGGGCCTTGGTCTTCAAGATTTTGGTCATCCTTACTCATTGTGTTATTTTTTTTTCCTATCATAGCCAGATGCAGGAGTATTGTTATATGAAAAATAATTTGGGACATTGTAGACATTGGGGCACAGGCCCTAGAGGGAAAAAACTACTATTTTTATTTAGGAGCATATTTCATAAAATATAATATAGCTCTTTGGCAGTTTTAAAGCATGTGTAGATTAATTAATCCATTCATTTTGGACTGGGAAACTCTTTACCACTGGGGAAACCATCAAGACATATGATTACTAGGAAATACACAATTTGTGCCTGTAGAGGACGATAATCTATGATATGGTGTAAATTAGGAGAGGATTTGCAAGATGCCAAACTAGCTTTGGGAATCATGACAGAAGATACAGAAAAGAAGAAGGGAGAATCAAGGATGGCCATATTAGAAGATAGATATACGAAAAGTCCAAGTGACTAGAAAGACGAGAGCAGAGTTTCAGAAGTTTGTTGTTGGATGTTATGTTTTTATTGTTTTCACTACATTTGAAGTGTCCAACTTTTAAAACGTAATCAATCTTCTTTGTCAAAAATTAAATGACCAGTTCTCCAAGTTCCAAATAAAACCGTAGAGTAATTCTATTATTGGAATTTGCTTGATTAGTTAATATTTGCTAGGAAATATTTTTCTCAGTATCAAAACTCCCATCTGGTTTAATGGAAATTGCACTAGGCCTATGCTAATAGCCAAAAATGCAGGATTATTATGTTTACTGAACATAGTACTGACAGTCTAAGCCCAGCATTTGCTTTTAGAGATCTCCAATGGGAGATTGTTTTTCTTAGATATACTTGACAACTGTTGATTTTGGGTTGTTGTTGTTTTTAAAGAAAACGGACAGATTCTTGGTTTGCTTCTAAAAGATTGGTCTGCTCACTATAATCCATGAGATTGCTGTCATTATGGTCTTTTCTTTGTAAAGGATAATGTCCATGATATCACCAAAAAGAAACATCTCACAAAGGTAAAAAAGGTGTAAAATATTTTTATTTTGTCTCAAAAATGGGAAAATATGCACAGTTGTAATTTTATTGGAAAAGTTATAAGGGAAAGTTGAGCTGCTGATCTCTGTCAAACAGGATGAAGTTCTGTCAGCATAATGTGTTTACATCATTACATCTGGATTCTGCCTTTTTGCATAGTTTTCCAAATAATGTACGTTGAGTGTCCCAAGCAGTTTCCTCTTCCTATCATTGGTTTAATTATGATCTGCTTGGATTTAGCAGAATGTTACATCAGATGATTTTGTGTCATTTACATGTAGCCATTTGGAGATCTCATCTGTCAGGTCAAGGTAAGAAATCATCAATACAGTACATTGATGCTACCTAATTGTACATCACTATATGGTAATGTTGAAATTCTTCAACTTTTGTCTACATGATGAACATCTTCAGACATCTATTGAGTATAATATACAATAAAGAGAAGAGTAAGCAGAATAGCATTTCAATATCACTGATCCAGACAAATCTAGCTTCTGAACCTAATCTATCTAATCACTGAAAGTGATTAGCCCACTTTCACATCAGTCCATTTCCCTGCACTATTCTGAAGTTCTTTATCATTCCTAATTAATATTAGGATATTTTAATATTTTAATTAATATAAAATATTAATTTAATCATTGAAATATTCTTTAATCTAATCTTAAATTGAAAGAAGTTAGACATCTCAGACAATGTGGATTATCCCCTGAAAACAAATTCAGATTATCAACCAGTACTTCCATTGATATAAACCATACACATTTGATCAAATGGATATTTGTATCATATTTTAAATCATTTTGGAATCAGAAAATCCTAAATGGTTAATTATTCTTTATAATAAACATTTCTACTGACTTAATATTCACTGTCACAAAAAAAATCCTTGATTCTTGTTATTTTCTGACACATTTCATATCTCTTTTGAGGTATCATATCTTGAACGACACAAATTCCTTTCTCATCTCTAATCAGAAATAAATCATTTTCCATTATTTTTATTAATGGATTCTCTTTTGTCTTAAAATGTCAAGGATTGAACCTAGAATTTTCTATATTGCAAGTATGTGGTTTACTTTTCATGTCTATTCCTTCCATAATGGTATAGTGTTGAAGTTTTCAATTCTGGGATCATATTTTAACACTGCAATTGAACTTTTGACATTAGTACAACTTTCTCCAAGGCTAAGATTCTGTAGCCATATCTATATTTTGGGGTACTTTTTAGCATTTTCTCAATCTTTCAATACTAGATTAGGGACATAGCAACTGCTAAAATGTGAGCTTTCTGTGAGTCTTTGAAGTATTGCTGTAATAGTACATTAGTTTCATTCAAAAATATGTACATAGATAACATCCCCAATCTCTTCAGGAAATAAGTAATATTTGCTGCTTCAAAAAAAGCTCCAAAATTTTCCTGTTCTAAATTACAGAAGGGAAGAGTTGAAAAAGGAGTTTAAAGACATTACAGGCAATTCAGCAATGTTTACAATTATTTTCATACTAAAAATATGAGACTTGGGAGTAGCATTAGAAAACTTGGGCTGAAAGATAACACAATTCCAATGGGGATTTCAGCAGAATCTCAAAGCAAACTCAAATAGTCATCTTTCACACAGTTAATGGGTATGTAATGATATGTGTAACATATCTTCCAATATAGCTGATTTTTATTTCTTCAAAGAAAGTGCCCTCTAGGCCAACCCTCTTCCAGAAGTAGCTGAAGCATTTCAGCTTATATCACCTAGGAGGTAGGAAAAGTAACTTGATGGAGGAAAAATATGGAATAAAATGCACATATAGTTTCATGAAAATATGAATAAAATCTACAACCTTAAATTCATTTTAAAATCTAATTTACTGATCTACTGTTTAATAAAATGGGCTGAGTCTAATTTTTCATGCCATACATCAGCCTTAGTAGGATTTTAACATTGTGAAAAAGTATGTTGCATATTCCTAAATGCTGAAAAAGGTAGAGGAAAGTAATATGACCTCATTGTGCAAGGTCAAAGTGGACAGTCTGTGGCTCTCCAGATATGGTACTAAAATTGCCCAGAAAATCTAGCCATATTGAAAAATACTGAAACTGTTCCAGACTAATCAGCTAGAGTTATGTTCACTTAAATGTGCTTCTGTATTGACATTACTTTTTCTGAATGAGAAAGTTCATAGTTTAGAAAGGCCAGTTCCTTTAAATTCAGACAAGTAACAGATAAATTGTGCTTTTGCTGTTTTTTTAAAAAATTTCAGTCATTTTCATGATCCAACAGTTCACTGTTGTAAAATATGTAAAATTACTATTGATAAAGATCCATAACAGAGATCGTTTTTACTGAAATTTTGCAGGAAAAATTTCACTCAAATCTTTGGTAGCCATTCCTTGAGTACAGTTATATATTTCACAGATACTGTCATTAAAATGTTGAATAGTGTAGACTCAGAAAAGAGGAGCTTAAAAACCAATGGCTATCACCAATGTTAATATTGTTAAAAATTATTCCCACCCACCTCCCAAAAAAAATCATTAGCCGTGGTGGTGCAAGTTAGAATACAGTATAGAGGTTATACTGTATAGAGAATACAGTATACAGGCTAATTCACTGCTCACTCCAGGAGTTCGATTCAGACCAGCACAAGGTTGACTCAGCTTTCCATCCTTCTGAAGTCAGTAAAATGAGGATCCAGATTGCTGGGGGCAATATGCTGACTCTGTAAACCACTTGGAGGGGGTTGTAAAGCACTATGACGTGATACATAAGTCTTAAGTGCTATTCCTATTACTTTTATAAAGATCAATTTAAGAATCTGTGGACTTATTAAGAGGAAAATATATTTTCACAATATAGATAGTGAAATACAATTGCACATCTCCACCTCTGCTGGAGAGCCTTCTGGAAAATAGAAGAAGGATAAGTCATTAGATCCTAGTTGATTTGATTCATTTACAGAAAATCCTTTCCATATGCAGTATGCCCAAAACATAGTATAGCCCAGATTAAGATTTTTTCATAGAAGTTATTGAAGTAGTACAAATTGATGTATGGAAAGCCTTACCCCTTGAATGGGAAGTGGCAGCAACTTTATTGACATTTTGGCCTCACATTGTCCTTCCCCCAACACCCAAGATGGCCTGATTCCTATCTGATGAAAATATATCCTTGCAAAGGCTACTTTCAGTGGTTGAAAACATATTGCAATCATGACGCCAACCTGCTACTGAGACAGGCTAAAATTAGAACAAAGAGATCTCCTAGAAGCTATATTCTGTTGTAAATGTTGTATGTAGTATGCAGTAGGAGCCTAAGGGAGATTCATGACCAGCACTCCTCTTTTCACAAATTTCAATATGCTGTAGCCTGTTGTCCTATGGCTGCCAGAGAAACCTGCAATTGTATGTGGAAAAGACCTTGAGAGAATGATCCAAGAAATGCTCTTCAGAGAAGAGACAGCATAGCCCACAGCTGTATAATAGTGGGGCAAGAGGCTCAGAAGACCTTAATTTCTCGGGTTGTAATGTTGATGGTGGAAAAATGGTACTTTGTGGTTTGCAAGATTCTGTGAAAATAATTTAAAAAGAAAACAACAACCCAGTATTAGCTTATCTGGTTATATTTTCTATCTTATCTATCTAGTAAGGTTGACATCAAGTCACACTTTACCTGAGTATACTAGTAAGCTCCTGTTGCTGTCAGGGCCAGTAGCAATCCTTTCCAGGAGGTACAGGAGAAGGTAGGAAATGAGAAAGAAGCAGTGAAGGTGAAGATCCTCATTTGGCTGGCAGGAGAGACTGAAAAATATCCTCTTTCCCATCTCTGATCCTTGCCTCCTGAATAAGGAGCTTATTTTAGAGCTTTAGCAAGAGGAACATGGGAGGTAGTTAGTCTTCTAAACTACCCATAGTACTTCCCTCTTGTCCTGAGGATTAGAGGAAACCATGTTTCCAGAGGTGCGAGGAAAAGGCATTTCTGAGAGACTGTCAGCTATCGTGACAAATGTGTTGGGATTTGGTCTATTTTGTTTTTCAGTTTTTTTAAATTTGGCTTGTTTTTTTAAATGTTTTGATTGTTGATTGTTTTGAGGGAGGGTAAGATATAATAATGTGCTTCTCAGTTTCTGGGCTAGATCCAAGTAATAAACCACATACTAAGACATATAGATTAGACATGTGGATTAATTAGATACTAGTGAATTAGATTACTGAGATGAAGACTAAAAAATGTATAGAGGTTAATTGGAATAATGAATGTATGTGTGTATGTGTATTCAAAAATTATAAATATATAAAAATTACAGCACTGAGTTTGTTGCATATTCATAGTTGCTGTTGCATGGGAAAACCCAGGACCAACATAACCGAAACTGAAAGCACAGAATATAATAGCTAAATAATTTTTAAAACTATTTTTAAAACTAATTGAGAAACATCTGTGCAAAGTAATTTTCAGATAGCAATCCAGTTCAGAAATATCATGAGAGTTCATTTTAACCAAAAAAAGAACAAAAACTGATTGCCATAAACAATGGTTCTTAACAGTGTGTAGGTATATGAGATTAAAAATACCAAAAATAATTTTGTTTGTCAACCTTTTCCATCCAGTCATTTGAGAATTAGTCAAGAATTTGCAAATTCACTCTTATGAAAAAGTCTGCAAAAAATGGCTCAAATCCACAAATGAGATTCATGAGGATCAAATTTTAAATGGAAATACATTAAACAGTTTTACTAAGCTTGGGTAGGTTTTCTTTTCTTTCTGTAATTTAGCCACAAAATGCAAGTTTTAAAACTTAGTAATTCTTTCTTTCTTTCTTTCTTTCTTTCTTTCTTTCTTTCTTTCTTTCTTTCTTTCTTTCTTTCTTTCTTTCTTTCTTTCTTTCTTTCTTTCTTTCTTTCTTTCTTTCTTTCTTTCTTTCTTTCTTTCTTGAATTTGGCCAAAAATAGAAATAGTATATTATCCACTTTTCTACTCTCAAGAAACAGAATACTGTTGCAAACTTCCATTATCTTATCTGCACCTTCCTTAGTTCTTTGATAACTAAGAATGTACCACATGATATGCCATATTACATATAGAATATGATTAATTAATTATTAATTTTGTTCCTTCAAGGACATATTGACTCCGAACAACTGCCTGGACTAGTCCCTCAGGATTCTTGGCAAGATATCAGAAGTGGTTTGCCATCGCCTCCTTCCTAAGGCTTAGAGAGAATGGCCAAGGGCCATCCAGCTGGCTTTGTGTCTAAGACAGGACGAGAATTTACCATCTCTAGCCTGACACCTTAATCAGGACACTAAAATAGCTCTCCTTAAATATAATATACCACTGCATAATATCTTTACATAAGTATAAATTTTTACTATTATGATAAATGTATCCCCCACCCCAAGATCAAATTCTGTGCCATGCTATTTGTCCAACAAAAAAATCCAGCTAAATTGAATACACTAATTAACAAATCTTTGTGTCAAATAATCATGTAAATTGTGAAATAAATGGTCCCCTTCATATCTCATGTTGAAACTCTTTGAAGACAATCTACACTGCCACAAACTTGCAACCACTATTTTTTTTTAACAAACTTTATTCAGTTTTTCATATTAAAAACAAAAATCTCTTTTTAGTAGACAACATGTTTCCGGGTCATCACCTTTACATACAAATATGACAGCAATTATACATTCATATATGCATGCTTAATTCTATTGTTACCTTTTCCATTCCAAATTTCAGTAAGGAGAGAAACAAACACATTAATTCTAGCCTCTTTCATTAATCTCAATCGAAACATGTTCAATTATTTCAAAATATAATCCTTTAATATTTATTTTAAAAATAAAGATAAACAGATATGTTTTGTCTGATAATAATCAATGATGATGATGAAAATAAAGGTTACCAACATCATCTCCTTGCTTTTAATAGTCATATATAACTTATTAATTTAGTTGGTTCTTTAGTCTGTCATATTCCCTTTCCATTTTTATAAATTCTAGATTAATACAAATTTTAACACTAAAGAAAAAAAACAAGTATAGGTTCCCCCCTTTTACTGTTTTGAGTGACACCTGATGATTAAAAATATACCTTAATTCCCTCATCTTAATTCCCAATAAACCAGTTATTTTTAAGAAGTTACAAGTAATAATCATTACATCTTTTCACTTGATTCCACAGCATATTTCCCCCCTTGATTTTTAGTAAGAGTTACCAGTAATCTATATGATCCTATTTTCTAAATATTTTTAATTGCAGAATATTCTTATTACCCCTTGTCACCCTGCAGAAATCCCCTTTTTAATTTATCAACCATTTATCTTTGAAAAAACAATTTCTTTTCAACATTTTTACTATTTCCGTATTTCTTTATTTCATGCACCTGTTTCTTACTGCTTCTCCTCCACCCCTTTTCCCCATATCTTTTCTCATTCCAGTTTATATACCTCTCTTTCTTAATATCTTCCTTTCCCCTTTCTGCTGGGTCTTTCTGCCTTTCCCGACTTCACAGGTATTCCCCCTTTTGATTGCCTTCTAAAATCTCAACTTTTTAACCTTCCTTCTTCCTCACTTCTTTGTAGTTGTCCTTTGTGTTAAATTTTCTATTTAAAAATGCCTTCTCCTTGAGTCAATTCCTCCTCTTCTGAAACTCTTTCTTCTTGTTCTTCAATCGCCATTTCCATTTTTTCTAACACAGAGGCAAAGTGAATTCACCTCTTTCCTGTAGTAATCCTCTCAATATTTAAGTTGCATTTTTTAATTCCTGAAGAAGATATCATCATTACACACTCTTATATTAGTAAATCACTTTTACTTTCCTTTTTTCTTCTTTCAATTTTCTAAAGTTTTCAGTTATTCCAGCCAGGGTCTATACCAAAAACATCAATCAATCCACAAATCGGTCTTTCCTTGCTTTTTTTCTTTATTTCTGGTTCTGCTTTCAACTTTCTAAGATTCTTTCTTTGTTTCAATATTTCTTTAATGTTATATCCACACAAGTTCATTCAGAAACAGGATGCTTTCCTTTTTGTTTGAGCTCAAGTTTTTGTCCAAAAGGTGCTGCTCTCCATTATGCAAAGTCTTCACCTTTTTCCCCTATTTTTTTTATTTAGGGTTTTTCGAACCTCAATATTCCAGCACAGTCCAGTCTCCAATTTGTAAACTTTATTATTGTTATTTTTTGACAATCTTAAAATCGCAGCTTTATTTAATGGCCTGTTTATTCCCAAAATATTTGTAGTTCCAATTTAGTTAAATCTTTAGTTCCAGCTTCTTTCTTTCCCCCGTTCGAAAAGCCCTGCTAGCTTGTAATTCTTTTTTCCCATTGTCCTTTTGTATTTTCGCTGCTCACTTTTCTTTTTCTTAAAAAATTCCATGGTACTTAATTACCAGGCGTACTTTTGTTTAGTTGTACTTCCCAGTGTCGCCGGTTCAGATGTATCCACCTCTTTATTCCCTCCTGCACAAATCTTAATCCAGCTGAGTCCTCCTCTTCAGGGTGGCCATTTTAAACCACCGCTGCAGTTGTCTTTGGGGGGAAAAAGACCAAGCCTGGGGGGAGAGATGCGGCTCCCCTCAACTTGGCTTGCGGCTTCCCCTTACTCCGCCGCCTCTCCAAGGCAGCTTCAGCCCCTAATCATAATGATCGGGGCTCTCCAACGAAAGAGCATGGACCATAGCCACAGAGAGTCACGATCTACGGTCTGTCAGCGAGGAGGCTCTGCCTTCTCCAAACTTGCAACCACTATTATAGCTCCTTTATCCAAAGGCATCTGGCACCTCTTTTTGGTCTGATCCTCTTTTCCTAATGTCTAATTCCTTGATCTTCCTGGCTGGCTGAGGAATTCTGGGAGTTGAAGTCCACAAACATATTGCCAAGTTGGAAATGCCTGTTCCACTCCATGACATCTCTTTTTAAATACAGAAACTAGAACGGGGTTTGGAGACACGGTTATTCTATCTTTTTTGCCTATTGCATTTATGATTTGAAGCAGGAGATCGCATCTGTGTATATTTACATTCCTGTCAACAATAAAATAAACCAACCATCATCAGCATAGCAGCTTATGATTGTTGACCTGGTCAACATATTGAAAATAGCACCGTGACATTTCCTGGTCCTTTTTTTTTTCTCATAACCCAAACTTTCCCTTGATGAAAATATTCAAAACACTTTCAAAAAGACAGTCAGAGTAAAGAAAGGGACACAAGTTTTCACATCTGAGTCACTTATCCTTCCTTATCGGTCCTTTGGAGACATTAGCTAATCAACATATGATAGGCTGTACAATAGAACAAGTACTTTGGGGCTTTCCCTGTTTTCCTAGCCAGCATGGAAACTTCTTATTCCCATGGTCCCTATAAAGAGTTTGCTTTTAACTTTGTTGCTCTCAGCTTAGAGGCTATCATCGGCAAGAAGCAATATGTAGGCATGTGTTATCTCTTCTCTGAATAATGCATTCTACCTCCTCCCCCTCCCTCCCCATTTTTTTTTTCCTTTTCTTTCCCACCCCACTTGTGAAAATTTTCACTCTGGGATGCTTCTCTATCAGGTTCAAGCAGCTGCTGTTGTTTTAGATATGGCAGAGGAAGCAGGTACCGGAAAACACTTAGTGTTCACAGCCCTTAGAAAAATCAAGAAATTCTGCTGATTTACTCAAGCTTTGGCTCCATTCAAAGCCAGTGACCAGAGAGAGGGGGGAGGAGGGGGGGGAGGCTTTCCATCAGACAACTGTGTCTGGGCTGTAAATGTCAGAACTGAGGTTTTCGCCATCACCTTGCAAGGTCCTCCAGAGATATTTGATACGGCTGTATAAATCATGAAATACTTGGCTCTGAGGAAAAAATAGTTCCACTTCAGCTAACATTGCAGAAGTGGGACTGACACGTGTGCATTCAACACAAGCAAAGGCATCTGGTTACAGAGTTTTAAGCCAGCTGAGGAAAAAAACCCTCCTCCTCAGGCCCTTTTTTAAGTTCTCAGAGGACAACAACTTTTTTAAAGCCCCTCCATTTTATTACTTTAAAGGACCAAAATTATATCAAAAAGTAGATTGTCTCCAGTGCTTCTACTCTGGATCTCCACAATTGCATTTAACAGGGCTTTGAAAAGAAGCTGATTTGAACACATGATTGTTCATTTAAAGTTAGGGTAGGAACAGAATCACTTAATTTTTTAATGCGTGCCTGAGAATATAGCAATTGGCTGTATGTAATTTAGAAATCAGCCAAGTTCAAAAGAAATGCATTTGACTGCAAGTGCCTGTATAAAATTCTCAACTCTGCTCCTCACACTTGTGTGATGCCACAATGCTGTTAGATAAGAAATGGGCCTATCGCCATTAGGAATTAGGAACCCAAACTTCAAGAAAACCTTTTATAAGTTTGAACTTGACCTCCTAAAATTAATAGTGGTGGTGTAACAGCACTACCACTTAGCAAATTCCCTCACTAGTTAACATCTGTAAATGTTTATTTGGGGGGAAGGGAATTACTGATTAAAATATTTCTCTTAATTACAGTCTTCAGATGAAATTGGTTAAGAGATGAAATTGGTCATTGCATGAGAAGGCCCCAGAGTCGGCCAAAGGCTGGGAGAGCACTGCTGCTTTTGGTTTGGCTCCTTGCTTTATAATGTCAAACTCAGAACACTCTTTATGTGCTCTTTATTATTTTTTTTCCCCTGCAGTAGTCCTGCCAGCAAGCTGTAAACTACTGTATATCACTCAGATTTAAGAACCTCAATTTTAAAACAAATTAAACACTTGTTGACATTGTAATAAAAATCAGAACTGAACTGAAGAGTTCACTAAAACTACACTTCAATTATTTTATAGATTTTAAGATTGCTTTCTAGGATTCCCAGGCTCCCAGTGCTGCAGAGTTATTTCCTCTTGGTAAATGGTTGGAAGAAATCACTAAAGGGATCTAAAAGGGATCTAATCCAATGAATAAAAAGGTTAAAACCTCAATGGAGAAAGTGATTATCCGTTCTTCATCTGACCCGCTAGCAATCTGCCCTGTTTTCACCAGATAGAATCTCTTTAAAGAGAAATTCACAGCAATCTGTGTTTGTGAAAGAGTGATTTCAAGGATCCACTGTCCAAATTTGGCTTTCAAAAACATGATTTGATGTGAGAAGGGCAACAAGCGAAAGTCTGGCCCAGATGCTACTTCAGGCAGGTAGTGGCACTTTTGCTTTTGTCCGATTTTTTTTCTCTCGCTTCCATCTCCATACTTAGCTGTAACCTTTAATGTCCTTTTTATATCTTTCCTCCTTCCTTTATAAAATGGAAACTTCTTCATTCCAGTTGAGTTTAATGCCAGGTTTCCATTCTTCTTTGATTTTTTTTTCCCAAAAATAGGTTGGAATGAAAGTATTTCAGAAATGTGTACAGATAGAAGCTACTTTTAATAAGAGTTTGCTAAATGGGAAGCTTAAAAAAAGATAGTGGAAGAGTTTTACTTTAGTTTGAGCCAAAAATAAGAATGTATGACAATTAATAAAATAGTTTTGAAAACCATCCTTTAAAAATAATGATACGGTTTTTGTATTGGCAAGGCCAAAAACCTAAACATTTTAAAATATGTTGCTCTTGGGGGAGAAAGTTGTAGCCATATAAATTTCTCTGTATATCAAAAGGAAAACCATTGTTATTTTGAAATATATCAAGTTCTACTATAGTGATTGATGTCACTGTGCAGACATGCTGCTATTTACATTTTAAATGACCAGCATTGTNATCTTTTATGCTGTAATTCACAATTTCCAGAGAAATTGACATTCAGTAAAATAGTTCCAAAATTATTCAAGTGAAACACATTTTCTCCAACAAAGACTTTTATATGTCTGAATGGAAAGAAAAAAATAAATATAAAAAATGGTGATTTATCATCTGAAGGTGATGGGCAATTTTAAAAAAATAAAAAATAAAGTATACTCAGAATTTTAAAATAACTCAGTATCAAAGAATGCATATGATATACTAGTGGAAATCTGCCTTAACAAAATGCAAGAAATATTCAAAGAAATACATAAACATCTATGCAAAATATTGATTATTAATGAGGCCCATTAGATAATACATGGGCACTGATTATGAAAGTATGAAATTTTCTAGCAGTCTACCTACTACCAATTTATAAATACAATAGAAAAACTTTAGGTTTCTTGTAACTATATATTACTAAGTATTAGTTACTTTTCAATCAAATCCACAGAGTACATATGTATTCAGATTCATTGATTTTTGTAATAATAAATGAGAGTACTGGTTGTTGCAAGGATTGATATAATCTGACACACACAACCTTAATTCACCGGCCGAAAGGAAAATTTGAATAAGCACAGAGGCTTTCTCAGAACTAAGTAAAACTTTAATTCATTGGAAAGGTCCAGTTTTCATAATGAAGTACAGGAGGTATTTACATCAAAAGCAAACTACTGTATAATTTATCATGTATTTAGGTAATGTTGGAGCACTAATAATATTTAAATTATGTTCTTGTAACAATTTTGTATTGGGAACAAGGAGTCTACAGCATTATAAATCAGACAGAACCAGTTGAGTTGACAAGTTGTCTCAACTGTACAGAGGAGTAGAAGCACCTGTGTCTCTATCTTATTAATCTTTTCATACATTGGAAAATACCATTCTGCCATTTTACACATAGTATTTTGGAGCTAAAATCCAAGTAGTTTAAAGGGAACTATACAACCAATCATATATATGTTTAGCAAGTATGATAATATTAATAATATTAGGTTTCAGGAAATACTCTTGAATGGCGGCTAGTGCGAAAGATATATATTCTACAGTGTAGGGACATTGCCCACTTCAACTAAATTGACAGCCCCACACCTAGAATTAATTAAAAGTTGGAAACATGACTAAGAAGGAATTGTCTTAGACATCCTTTCTTGATAATCCAGCTCCTCTTACTTACAAAACAGAAACAAAGGTCAAGATTACCATACATGAGCTGGCTGGTATTGTGGTTGAGGAAAGAGTTTAAAGAGAAAAAAATATGTACAGCAGGCAGGCTGCAGCCACTCATTCTATATGCACATGCTTTGTGTATGTCCTGTTTGAACTTGCATACAATTGGACAGTACATTGCTGACATCTGGCCTTGAGAAGATGTCATTTGTTCATAGCAAACATGAGATTAGAAATCTGTAAACATTGTGAGCTTGGACTGATGGGTACATAGTGGATGATGACAAGTGATATGTCTAAGTTACATGCAACAAGGTTTGGAGTGAATCTATCATTGGTACCAGATGTTCGCAATAAGATGATGTGTCCTAAACCATAATTTGAGCTTTACTTAATTCCATCTGGTTTTAATTTTTACCACAAAATGTCAATTATTTAAAAACCCAACAATTCTAAGAAATCTTAAATTCTACTTTCAAAATAGTTTTGTATCAAACACAGAATGCCTACTGGCATAATGTTTGTCAACCAGTTGGAACCAAGAGGGGAAAAGAATTGTGTCTTTTGGGCCTATACGGGTATGTTCCATTTTCACAATTCAGTTTATGAGGTTTGCTATTCTTCCTTTATGTGAAATCCAAAAGTTCATAGTTTATTATATCTGAAGCACTGGGTTGCAGAATTGTGGGATGTGGTGGTCCAATATCTTTGGCTGTGGAAGCATCACTTCAAACCCAGATGAAGAAAAGAGAGCTGAGATGGACTGACTGCTCCCAAATCTCAGATTAAATTGGAGGACAAAGATCAGATGCAAGAGGAAATTCTTCTACTCTAGTGGATTTTTCATATAATTTAGGACCCTGATAGCTCCAGGTTCTCAGTCACAAATCAAGTTGGTTGCTGCAAATCTTCTCAAAGGCATGAAGCTATGTAATAAGTAGTCTTAAAAGTCTTTGTCTAGCTATGCAGTCTACAACAGTGCATTTTAGCTGTACAGTAATGCATAGCAGCTGTGCATTGTCTGGACAGCTATGAAATAAGTAGTCATCAGAGGACAGGTTCACATGATGGGCTTCCTTCTTAATCTTATGTGATTTTAATCACACAAGAACTTTAATGGCTGAACAGAAGTAGCCTGATTGTGATTTAAAAAAATAATAAGTGCAGCAAATGAATCAAATCACTATGGTCCCCAAAACCCTAAAACAAACAAAAAAAATTGTATGACATGTTGAAATTCGTACCTGAGGTCTATCCCATAGTCCTCCTATCCCACAATTCAGATATATGGAGTTTATCTAGGGAGAAAGAGGTTATTTCAATTAGGAAAACTCTTCCATTATTAATAACTAATGAACTGCACTCACGGGTGGGAAGTTCATGTTTTATTAAAACCTGTTATTTGTCATCACTTCTTTCACTTGGATTGTGGTTGTGGCTTAATTGAGATTAAATATATAAAGACAAATTAGGATTTAGTGTAAATTCAGAATGCCTGGAGTAGTACAAAATCAGGTTCTTTAAGGGAAAGTGTGGTTATATTTTCCACTGTTCTGTAATCCTACTTTATTCTTGATTCCTTGTTTTATTTTGAATTTTGGAGCTTTTAGGTTAATCCCCCGTGCAATATGCTGCGTCCTCCTTACTTTAGAGGTTTAAATATTGCTTGCTTCTCAAATGATTTTTCATCCATGAAAGAGATGTTCCCAACATCAATGCCTTTTTCCTCTTTACATTTTCTTGTGTAAGAGAAGAGTGCTGCATTTTCATTTATGGTGAAAGGACAGCCATATTATTCTTTTTACAGTATGGTTAGAGATATTGTTGTGATGCTGATCAAAAATGCCTTGAATAAAGGTAAAAGTGTCCCTGCTGGTTTTACTTCACTCGTTGTAGGCAATTTTAGGGGATGGTGCTCCTCTCTATTTCTTTAAGCAATTGATCCAGCGCTGTCCAAAGACATTGCTATTGGTGATGTGGCCGCATGACATCGTCCACAGTGCAGGGTGTACAGCAAAACACAGAATGCTGTTACCTTCCACCAAAGTGAGTGGTATCTATTTATCTATCTGCATTTATATGCATTTGAACTGCTAGGTTGGCAGGAGCTGAGGCAAGTAATGGGAGCTCATTCCATTATATGGTGGTAGGACTCCAACTACTGGAGCATAGACCTTCTCCAGCATCTTTTAAGCTACTGAGCTACGGCACCTCATGCTTTGCATAATGTGAGCCAACATGTGTTTGAGATCAGAGTGGGAGGTTTATTTAAATTAGAATCATGGCAACCTCCAAAAGTAAATTCTAATGGGGTAAACCAGGGATGGGCAGCTATGGCACCTTTATGACCTGTGGATTTCAACTCACAGAATTCCTGAATGCTGAACAATGTTTCCTCAGTTAAAAACCATTGCTTGTGAAAATGACTTTCACTTTTATTGTTATTTAGCAGTTATTTTTATTATATCTGCTTTGTTTTATAACATTGCATTTCTGCCATTATTAATTTATATTTATAACTCTCTGATTCTATTTATTCATATCAACTTTGGTTCTTTAACTGACATTAGGCCTTCTTAATTGAGAAATCAATCATGAACAGACATTATAAAAGACCCAGCAAATTATCAAAATAAAAATACAAGCAATGATTGAACTTCTGTGTTTTACTGACCCCAAAACTTGTTTTACAGTTGTTATTTTTATAATCTTGAGAATTGGCCAGGTTTATAAAAATCAAAGAGGAATTTATTTATATGGGAGTGGTTTTACAATATATTATGAATCATTGAAAGCCATGGGTACCCAGTTGTTAGAGACAGAATTATATAACTTTAGTCAAATATTTAATTGATATTATTGAACGTTTTATTTAAATACATGTGAAGATGATAACATTATTCTTTCCCCTGATAAAAGCTGAGCATTTTATTATATGCTATTGAAATGAAAATGGCCTAGTGAAAGCTTTTTCCGTGTTTTAAGTAATTTTGGAGCATATCATAATTTTTTGAAATGATTGACAGTCGGCTATATTTGTTTGCTTCTACCTGTATTTTTTAATTGACATTGTGGGATTAAAAAGCAAAGCAATTAGAATATTTCAAGACAGAAGCAAGAAAGAAACAAATATCCATCTGCTCCCTAAGTTGTCAAGTTTCTTTAGGAACAATGTTGGCCATGGCATTATCGTTAGACTGGTTCCATATCATATTCTCCTAAGCTTCCATTTTGTATTGTTGTGCCTCAAATGAAACAAACAAAATGTTAAAAAGTTATGATATTTATGTAGTTACTTACCAAGCACACCTAAATTATATTAAATAACCAAAATAACTTTACAATCCCCAAGGCATGTCACAACTTTTGAGCACCCCTAATGTTTGGAAATTGAAAGCTGAAAATATTTACATGCCCTACAATCAGTAGCCTGAGTCCTTGCTATCCCACATTTAGTAATAACTTTAGTAATTCCCATGTTACGAAACCTATTGGCTAATCAGATTGCTTGTTGATTAAAGTTGGTTAATAATGTTTAATGGTTACTTGGGGTCTGCAGGAGGCAATTTGGAAACACATGTTCTGCACTCAGATTGAAATAGGATGTGATATGCAGCTAAACTGGCTAACTTTCTAAATATTTTGCCACATGACCATTTTGTACTTAAGATAGGATTTAGCTAAGACAAAATGTCTTGACTTAGAAATGAGGCTACTATGAATCCCACTCTTCAAGCATCTCTTCATTAATTCTCAATCAAAAGATAAAAACCAACTGAATATTATATTAACATAGCATAGCATAACTATCAACACTAACAACCTAGAGTTCTCATGCTGTATAATTAATTTAAACATTGTGAAATTCTTTTGAAATCAAACTGGGAAAAAAAATGTAGGGTCCGGTTTTTCGATAAGAACATTAATGTTGAGTTATAAAATTGCAGGTTCATCTTTTTGTAGTCCATACTTTGAACTCTTTTACAGATTTATGTGACATAGTCCTTAACATATTCTCCCATTATGTAAAGCCATTGCAAATCTGAACTTGTATTCTTTTTCTCATTAAATCATCGATCATCATAGATCTACAGATTTATATCTCCTTTGGTTTGAAATTAATTTCATTGCCATAAACCTGGTTATTGTAGGAAAACCTGGGCTTTTAAGTGAAAAAGATATATAATTTATAATTTTGTATATGTAATGTATAATTTAGCAATATTACAATTAATAAAAAGTTTTTATAGGTTTTGGATATAGATACAGATAATCAGAGTTGGAAGGGACCTTGTAGGTCATCTAGTCCAACCCCCTGCCCAAGAAGGAGACCCTTACACCATTTCTGACAGATTGGTCAATCAATCTCTTCTTGCAAGTTCAAGTGATGGGCGCTCCACAACTTTCGGGAGGGCAACATGCTGTTCCATTGTGTTGATTGTTTCTCACTGTCAGAAGTTTAACCTATTTCCAGATTAAATCTCTCCTTGTTCAGTTTCCATCCAATATTCCTTGTCTGGCCTACAGAAGCTTTAGAAAACAGCTTGACCCTTCCTCCCTGTGGCAGCCCTTCACAAATATTGGAAGACCCCTATCATATCTCCCCTGGTCCTTCTCTTTACTAAACTAGCCGAGCCCAGTTCCTGGAACCGTCTCTCATATGTTTTAGTCTCCAGAGTCTCCTAATCATCCTGGTTGCTCTTCTTCTGCACTTTTTCTGGAGTCTCAACATCTTTTTATAGTGACCAAAACTGGATGCAGTACTCTATGGTGGTCTTACTAAGGCTTTATGTAGTGTTATTAGTATCCTCCCTTGATCTTGATTGCATCCCTCTGTTAATGCAATTTAGGATTGCATGAGCTTTTTGGCTGCTGCTGCACACTGCTGGCTCATATTTAGCTGGTTGTCCACTAAGACTCCAAGATCCCTCTCACAGTTACTGCTCTTGAGCCTGGTTTCACCCAGTCTATATGGGTACTTTTGGTTTTTCTTGCCTAAGTTAGGACTTTACTTTTCTCTACATTGAATTCCATTTTGTTAGATACGGCCCAGGGTTCTAATATCTAACACCCATGTTCATGGGTGTTAGATATTCCTGCCAGCTTAGTTATCATCTGCAAATTTGGTAAATTCCCCTTCTATTCCCATTTCATTAGGATCGAGATGATATACACATAAGGCTTTATATTATCAGAAATAACACAATGCTTCTCCGTATTGTGTTCAATTTAATGTACTAGAAAGGAGAGATAATTTTAAAAATAGTTTCTATGTTTATATTTTGCTTTTTAGAATCATGACATTTAAAACTTTACTGTGGTAATTTTATAAATATATTAGATTTGCTGGGAAAAAAAGGAAAGAAAAATAACTAATCATATTTTGTGAAAATATTTTCTTTTCAATGTTAAATAAAGGACATTTAACAACCCATGTTGTAAACTGTAGTGTAACAGCTTGCCACATCCTGTTGCAGTGGCCTTTTATGTGTTGAGCAACAGAAAAAGTTCCTTTTTCAGGCCTTTGACAGGTAATGTGACTACATAACAAAGTGCTTCTCTTTCATTCTTGTGACCTTTTTGTGTTCACTCTTCAACTTTATGCATATTTTTTTTTTAAAAAAAGGTGATGTCAGTGGAAAAGTGAGCATGAATATGGAAACTATCACATTGTAAAATTGGAAAATGTTTTGGGAAACTGTGGGTGTGTTAACTTGATAATTTCATCAGATAATACATATTTTTAAAAGATATGCAAAGCATTACTGGGAAGAACTGCTCACCTATAGGAATATTCTAGGTCGCAATAGGAATATTCTAGGCCAGGAGTCTCCAACCTTGGCAACTTTAAGCCTGGAAGATGTCAACTCTCAGAATTCTGGAAGTTGAAGTCCTCCAGGCTTAAAGGTGCTAAGATTGGAGACAATGTTCTAGGCTACAATGTTATATACCGTTATTTAAAATAAGGTCCTTTGAATTAATTTGTGCTTACTGCTTGAGTTTACATACACACACGCACACACACACACACACACAAACACACACACACACATCATAATTGCTGCACATCAAATTTTCTACTTGGAAATTTAATTTGGTCACAAATGTGTGGTATGATTTTCAACTTTTCACTTCTCTTCCTTTGCCTGTAAATTAGCTCATTTGAAAAATCAATTTAACCTACATAGAAAAATATCTTATTCCCCAAAAGATGCTATTATCTATCACATTTGTCTCCAAATGGGGAAAAAAATCATGAATGAAAAAACATAGTGCATAGGAAGATTTCTGGGCCAAATAGGTTATTTCTATTCGGAATAAAGTAACCACAGTAAATATCATATAAATGGGTAAGAATTTACATTCTACATTCCACAAATGGTGTCATTAATAAAATGAATAAAGACATTGATGTCTTATCCTTTGATTTTGGATCCACTGGAAATGTGCGAGAAAAATAGACATTAAAGTTAAATATTTTGTTTTCAACTTGACATGAATTACAATCCTACACACCTCCTTACCTTGGAACAATTCATTGAACTCAGTTGGATTTAGTTCTCTCCATAAGATTTCACATTAAATTTCTTTTTACTTTTGGACATTTCCTGAGGGAATGAATTCAGAACCACATTTTTATCAATGCCTGTGTATTGTCCTATCGGTTGCCCAAGGAGCACTGGTGCACACTTTGCATTAACAGGGATTTGATGTCCCAGCATTTTTCAAATTGTCCTCATTTACTTAGGACTAAGCTGTAATGGATGCAGGAAACCCTGCTTCCAAGTAGACATGGTTATGATTGTTCTGCTCCTAGTTACAACCAGATATTTTGGTTGGCTAGGGTTCACAAATCAAAGCTTCATCACATACAGGGAGATAATTCATACTTTTTAAATCAGTTTGGCATGGAAGCTTATGGATTCCTCCTTGTGAGAGGAGTCCACAGGTGCTCAGTTTCTGGAATGGCAGTGGTAGCATGTAGTTTCTGTCCGTGTGGAATTGGGCTTGATATATTTCTGTAGGAGTAGGTAGAAGGAGCCATACACTAATAGGATTTCACAGCAGGCAAGATAATGAAACCAGCACTGGAAATAAAATATTTCCTCCCAGCTGCCGTTATTGGTGAAGGACACTGTGATCCGCCATTACAGTTTCCAATTCTACTTCAGGAGTGTTAAAGATGAATATTAACCACTGGTTAGTATGTGGCCCTTGCCCCTAATGTAACCAACACCATGGAGAAGGAATTGGCTGTTTCCTGACAGATGTATGGACTTTTCAGATTTGATGAAGAAAGATTTCGACAGATATCTGGATCATATGCCAGATTAGTGGTTTCTTAAGCCTGATGAAATATTCCCTTTGTTATGAACAGGGACCTTCCCCTTGTAAATAAATGAAGCTAGTCTAAGAGTCAATTTACTACAGCTGCATTGCATGTTCATTCTCATATTACTGGTGTTGGTATAATGTGTTGGAAAATTGATTGTGAGCAGTCAGGGATTTTCCTGGTTTTGTTCAGTTTTCCCCTAATTGACTTCTGTTAGCAACTGTGTTTACTATAGCATACTTACCTACTAAACTACTCCTTTCTTTCCAGCTCTTCTGCATCTTTGGAGTACTGATGACACATAAACTGGACGGGTACATAATGCAGGCGGTTATATTTGTGTTCACATAAAACATAGTCTCTATTAACATTTCTTACAAGGTCCAGCATATTCCATGTATATGTGTGCATGTGTGAGAGAGAGAGAGTCGATGGTTGTTGTTGTTTTTTTCATTAGATTGTCTGCCATGTTGTAATTTTGTCAATGTTATAATTTTCTAAGGTATCAAATCTTGGTCAGATGTGTGGATACACCACTATTGGGAATCTAATTTTGACCCAATCTGATAGAAGTCCAATGTGGATAGCACAGCCAAGGCCAGGCTAAGAATTAGACTAGGTGGAGATGGAGGTCGTATGTTGGCAACTTGTGTGGGCAGTCAGATCCACCAGTTGTTCAAATTAATGCTGTAGAACAGCAGAGCTAATGAGGCTCAGCTCATTTCTCCAGTCATCCAGCTCAGCTTAGTTTAGAGCTGCAGTATCTTTTCTGGAGTAAATGCAGGTTGTTATAAATGCCTTTTGCTGCAAATGGCTTTATTAATGTAAAGCCGCCGTACTTAACCATGGCAATTTTAAGATATGTGGATTTCAACTCCCTGGCTTGGGAATTCTGGCACATTTCAAATTTGCCAAGGTTGAGAAACTCCTTGTAAGTAAGTAGGGAAGACACCGCTCGTACAAGCTTTTGAGAAGTTTGTAAATAAAATGGCAGATTCCAGGCCTCAGTATCTGTTTTCTCGTTGGCAATCTGAGATTTCTGATTTAAGGCCTTTCTATGAAAAATTCTAAACCAATCCCACATGCTTTTGTGAAAAGTTCAACAGTGCAAATCTGCAGTTCACGTGGATTCCTCTTGCATAAACACATGGAATTATCTGGATAGGAACGATCAACAGCTTTCAAGCAAAGGGAAATATGGGCTTTCCCAGGATGGTTCCATGACGTGGACATGTGTTTCCCCTTCCTCGGGATGTTAGGAAAGCTCTAAAGTGGTGACAGCCGTACTGATGACATTTTGCCTATCTCAGTGTCAATCAAGTCATGGCAGGGGCCGCCAGGAGATGAAAATAGAGGGATGTTGTGCAGCTCACTGTTGATGGCCTTTGCCAGGTTCAGTCATTTCCTGTTCATTTGCCAAAAATCACAAGTACTAAATGGACATAACCAGAGTGTGGGAAACTACACAGCCCAAGAGGAGAGAAAAAGAACCACAAGTAACAATAATACTGTGCTATCAGTCAGTGCAGGTTATGCTGTTATTACTACGTTCTCTCAAAATATTGTACAGATAGAAACAATCCTGATGGACTTTTTTTAACGTATGCATGTGCAGTTGACCATTAAGGAAAATCTATGTATTTTGTAAATACCATTTTCGACAAAGCAAAAACACCACTTTCAGTTCCTTCCTTCCCTCCTCTTTCATCAGTTCTACTGTGGAAATATCAATCTATGGAATCCCACTTAAAGAGTCGTACAATATTCAAGGATTCAGGACTGCACCTTCTAGTTTTGGGTACTATGCTTGCAACTTTGGCAGTTTATTTTCAGCAGATGAGTGTTTATATAGAAAGTGTGATATAATATTTGTGTTCAGAAACATTCCTAATATTTTCTGTAAATAATAATGTAATGAATGCATTATAGCCAAGACCCAAATCCTACTTTTCTAATGGGATCCCTTATTTTGCATACAAGTTAGCATGACTGTTTGGGACAATGTAATTCTTAAACCATTTGATAACTGTTGCTTGCTTGTGCCAGTTAGTCTGAAATGCCTTCAGTATACAAGAGTGTTGGAAGAGTGTAATGAAATAATCTGTAATTCTGTTTCATTTTTTTTCTCTCTCTCTTTCTTTTGCAGTAAACGAGATAATAAGGAATGATCTTTCCAGCACCCATGTCCACTAACATGTGGCCAGCTAGAAGTTTAGCTGAGATATCCACATCAAATACTTGGAAGATAATCCCCAGTACCATTCTAGTCTTCCGCTTTGTTGACTGTTTGGAGCTGACAATTACCTCTTCTCTTTGTCTATGCATATATTATATATATAAAGGAACTGGTTGACTTCAGCTATGAAATGCCTCCTTTTAAAAATCATCTCAAAGAAAATGGAGGAAATGAATACAGCGTGAAGTATCTTATGGTTAAAATAGGAAATGTGATCAAACTGATAACCAATCTCAAAAACTGATTTTGTTTCTTTCGGGCTCTACTGGAAACAACTCTGGAAGTGCCTTATTTTGTTAGTTTGTGGCATCAGGGAATTGTACTGGCAGCGTTGAAGTCATTGCCATCCAAAGTATTTCTAGGCACAGAAACTGTCAATTGGTATAGATAGAAGAATCCTATTGAAAGTAAAACAATGTGTCTGGATTCCAGGTGTTTCTCTCCCCCCCCCCCCAGTTTTCTCTCTTGAACTGTATTTGACATCCTGCTGCCTTATTCATGGTGCATTTTTAAAACCAAATTCTCCTCTCAGCTGTACATTTCCAGCCTGTCACATTTCTTTGCTAAGGTATTGTAGAACGGTTAGTAATAGTAGCATGTCAATATTTTGACTTCTCTTTGGTTTCAGCATAGCACAAGGTAACTGAACAGCACAAAATATTAAGGTTGATGGACAAAAACATTTGGAAAAAAAAATCTAACTTTCGCTCAACAAATTGATGTATATGCATGTTGCAACTTAGCATATACACATGCATATATATATGTATGTGTATGCGTGTGTTCACATACACAAACATATGTTTAGTATATTTAGCTGCCTTTTAAAGGTTCTGAATTTAGCAATAATTTCTTCCTTCTAGGAATGCGGTTGAGATCCCAAGAACTACCATTTCTGTGTTGTGGAGTTGTTTTGTTTCAGGCAGTAATGTTCTTTTTTTTTTTTTTTTTTTNTAATGTTTTTTTTTTTTTTTTTTTCGCTGATAAGCAAGCACTTTAGACAGTGAAGAAGGATGTGTATGAAATATGTATTAATTCCCAAATGACAAAGAATGAGTTAAAGCCATTGTAAATACCGCTACTGAAGAATGTAAGATATTTGTTTAGTTATAAGATGAGTATTCCACTGAAGCCTTATAACTCTGCTAAACGTACAACAAATATTATCAAAACCAAATGTTTTAATATGCAACCCTGTATATCATGATTTCAGAATACAGTAGTTTCATGTTAATTGATACAAATAAACTTAAGCAAGTAATAATAGTGTTTAGTATTGTATTTTGTACAACCATGTTACCATGTAGCTAGTATATTCATTCACATAAACAGATAACGCATGGCTTCATTTTTAAAGCATCTAACATTAATATTGTGCCTTAGAAAATATGTGTGACCTATGCCACAGTAATATAAGTGGCAACTAAGTGCAGTGTATAGTTAATGGAAATTCAACCAGTTTCACAAAAAGGTGAAACAGTCCTATTTAGAAATATTACTCTGTACAATTTATGTCTTACTTCCTTTTTTTTAGAAAAAAAGCCATATTTGTAACATTTGCACATTACTGTGAAAATATAAGGATATAATATGGCTGTATGTAAATATTATGTTAGTTGGCTGATTTTGCAACTGTTTAATAAACCATTTATCTTGTACTTAGCTTTGTAGGAGATGCATGCATATCTTCTAAATGTGATATCATGTATAGCTACAGGTAAACTTGTAGCTGGAAAAAAAATCCAATAAAGCACAACTTTCTGCAGAAAGCTACTGTTAGAGTGCTCTTTTTTATTTCTGGGTCAGAATGTTTCATGAAAGAATTATGTTTCTACATGCTAGGTTAATTTTTATTTTTTATGTATTGTATCACGCCTTTATTATTTTTCAAATAACATATCCAGCCGAAAACATATCCAACATACCTTCCTTTTCCTATTTTCCCCACAACAACCCCTGTGAGATGAGGCGGGCTGAAAGAAATTGACTGGCCCAAGACCACCAAGCTGGTTTTAAGTGACTGAGGTAGAATTAGAACACATGATCTCCTGTTTTGTAGTGTCTTATTAGACCAAACTATCTTTAGGTTGTCCTTGACTTACAACCATTTATTAAAGTAACAAATCAAAGTTACAACAGCACTAAAAACAGTGATTTATGACCGTTTTTATACTTATGAGCATTGAAACATTCCCATGGTCACGTGATCAAAATTTAGGCACTTAGCAACTGGCAGATACTGTATTTATGACCATTGCACTGTCCCGGGGTCATATGATCACTATTTGTAACCTCCCAGGTGGCTTCTGACAAGCAAAGTCAACAGGGGAAGCCAGAATCTCTTACCGACTGCAGTGATTCACTTAACAACTATGGCAAAAAGGTCAGAAAATGAGGCGCAACTCACTTAACAACTGCCTCACTTAAGCAGCAGAAATGGGCTTCATTGTGATTGTAAGTTAACAAGCTGCATTTAGCTCTCTAAATAGCTATTTTCTTCAGACTGCAGGCACTTCTATTTTTTAAATTATTTTCAGTCTGCTAAAAATAATTTTAAAAGTCATACAGAGCTATTTCCACATAACTTCTATTCATTCATTAACAAAGAAACTTGTACGGAACTACAAGGTTTTGGAAATAGCTTGCCAACAGAACTGGTTTATTTTCATGTTTCTACATTTAAAATATGTATTTGCCAAGAAATAAATGGACATCTACTGTAATTCTCAGGTGTTCTGTTCTCTTACTTTTTTTTTAAAGGTATATCAATTGCCAAATAATTTTTTATTCGACACAGTAATATGTTGGGTAAGGTCCTGACCACACAAGCACAATGTTTGATTTTGAACAAAAATCACACCAGAGTGTTTGATTTTCAACAAAATCAAATACATTCTTCACACAATGCCAGACCTGTCTGTGCCATTGTTTTTATTTACTTCTTTTATGCTGATTTGGAGATCCATTATTTCCAAGTCTGACTCTAAAATACAATGCATCTCTTGTAAATGCATTTAAGAATAAAAACTGATATATTTGAAATTCTACTCCATTGGGAATTTTACGTTTATTTTCTGGTTAGTTTGAAAATCGAATGACTACCATATGAAACAAAATGAGGTGGGAACAAGGTGAAAGACCATGAAAAATAATACATGCCTGTGGGATAAAGCCTATGTCTTTTGATAATTACATGTAGAATTATTCAAGATTTGTACTACATGTTTTTCTATACTCTACTAGCCAGTATGCTACTACCTCCATTAGTTGGTGCCCCGTTACTTGTTTCTTGAGGCTGAACTACCAAAGCTGAGTGCAAAAATCCATATAACCACAAGATAGGAGGAGATATAGTCATTGTGGCACAGTGATGAGAGTGCAATACTGCAGGCTACTTCTGCTGACTGCTGGTTGACTGCAATTTGGTAGATCTGTAAACCACTTAGAGAGGGATGTAAAGCATTGAAGCAGTATGTAAGTAACTGCTATTGCTATAGACAATGCAAACACTTTGCTGCATTCTTATGGCCTTGTGAGTTTTTGCAGGCCTGATCTAGTCACCTTATTTGAGAAAAGCAAAATGCACTAACTTCTCAAACTTCATATCTGGCAAAAGTTGTAGATTATTTCTACATTAGCATTTTATACCAGGGATGAGCATCTTGCATGACTAGGACCACATGAAAACTTACAGATTTCCTTTCTTGGATTTTTTTCCAGAATTACTAAACCAGTAATTTTCTCTGACCCCCACAATCAAAGTGTCCTCCAATTTTGAGGTCAGAAATTCATTAAATCTATAGCATAAAACCTAAATAATTAAAATTAAAAATAATTTCCCCCAAGGAAATCATAGGAAGTTTATTTTAAATGCTGGCATGCTGATATGTACAATATGCTTTCACACCCACTATGCTCCCCAAATCTTAAAAAGTAACTATCTCTGTTTTTTGTTCCCATGCCTCCAAGATGATTTTATAATCTGCAGAATCTTGGATTATGAGCACCAATTGCAACATGATACACATGTCCAAGTCACTCCCACCTATTCAGTGTGTTTCACATCCTGAATAATGCCTTGTAAGGAGAACAAAAATCCTAGTTTTGATCCAACTGCTAAGACATAAACATACATTCAACCAGTACAAGTGCACAGCTGGACACACTAGTTGTTCCTCAAGAGCTGGCTTCCCACTTGATGTTCATACAGCACATAGCAGTGAAGACAAAATAGTAACAGGAAATGTTGGCTGAGCAGCTGCATTCAGACATTTCTCAATCAGGGCTTTGACGCCTTGTAGATTAACTTGTTTTTCTATCATTCTAGGACAAAAATGTCCCAATTCTTTGAGTCTTAAAATCCTGCTAATGATCTGCATTTTAAAGCCCTTCAGTGCCAGCCAGCCAATTCCCATTAATAAAATTCTCTATACTCCATTAAGATCCAGCTGACAAAAATTCATTACATAATCTATGTTCTGCATGGTTGGGGAATGTAATATCAGTGGGAAAAAGAATACTCAAGAACATATTTTGGAATACATTAATACCCAGATAGTTCCAGATATCTTTTACATAAAATAGAATACATAGCAAAAAATATGGTCCTAAATTCAGTTGGAGTGCCTGCAAAAGATCTTGAGATCTTGGAGAACTATTATTACACAGTAGATAGCATCATAATGGATGGCACTATTAACAACTTTAAATTTGTTATTACTGCTGGTTTGATGTGTCTCCTGAATGTAACCATATTGGAATAGGTTTTTTTTTTAATTTCAGGATTTGAATTACTTCATCAACACTGGCTATTATACATTCTAGTAGACAATCCAGATTAAGCCTAAAAAAGATAGATATAATAATTATAAAGGGGATGAAACCAATTTCAGATGGGCTGAACTCATACTGCCCTTGGGCCACAAGTCTTATATTTTTTTAAGTTTGCTTATATACCATAAGTAATAACATGTTGGAGTTTAAATAATGTATATATAATTCCATATTGAACAGTTAGCATCCATAACCTTGGCAACTTTAAGACTTATGGACTTCAACTCCCAGAATTCCCCAGTTAGGCATTCTAGGAGTTGAAATTCACAGATCATCAAGGTTGTACACCCTGGATCTATAATAATTTATTATACCATCATTTTTTTAAAGGATCTATATGGGCAAAGGATCTATTTAAAGAACTGTTGAAATGCAAACCAGTCCTTTCTAATGCCATCTAAGGACTATTTCCATCCTTTAAGCATTGCTTGAAATCTCATATTGTATTCTTTTATAAAATATTTTCATTTATTTTACCTGTTGGGTGCTAATGTATTCATTTATGAGAATAGATAAAATGTTTTATATCTACGAGACAATGTTAAATAAGCACGATCCAAGCTGAAATCTTCCTTATACCTGACATACTTCCTCTCTCAAGAAAAGCCAGACAACTGAGCAAGCAAGAAAGAAAAAATTAAGACCCAATCATTAATGGTGATACCATAATTTTATGTAATCAAACAATATACAGGACCGGTTGTATTTAAAAGATCGAAATCACTTGTCTTTAACAAAGGGTAGCTACCTATAGGTCTGGTAATTGACCTAAAACCTTAACATTTCCCTTTCCGTTTTCCACACACCCTGTATCACAAGATTTAGGAATAATAAACATTCCATCCATTTTCGGCTGACGCACTTCAACAGAGGAATTAAGTTACAGCATAACTGCAAAATTTAATGTTAATCGCTTTTCTAAAGGTGACAAAGAACAAAGAAGGATGGTTATTCATCATATCAACCTGAAGTTTATCTCGTTAATGTGGCTAATCTATTTGGATCAAAATTAAAGTCATCCACTATCCAGATTTACTTTTTGTACTTTTGTATGTCCAGATGGAACCTGGAGGTCATTGGAATAACCCCAGATTTGTCACTGACTTCCCTGTATGTTTGCGTGAAACGTACAAAATTATTTGGTCCTTATTTTCATATGCACCATGGTTGAAAATATGTAGCATTATTGTGGCATTTTGTAACCAGCATGCAAAATTTATAACACTGTTATATAAGCTAGGTTTGTGCACAGAAGAAATAGTTGTTGGAATAGCACTGTAAACTTGAAAGAAAGAAATTTAAAAAAATCCAATTCTTTGAACATTTTCAAAGAATTAGTTGCTCAATTTTAGAATTTTTTAAAGAATTTCTTTAGGCAAGATTTGTCAACTTGTTGCCAGATGAATATGATGGCTGCAGCTGTTGTTGTTTTCTGACTTGTCTGCATCCCTAGTCTTCCACAATTTTGAAAAAGGCCCATGCAAGACAACAGGATATCTGTTTATGATATCTCACCATTGATTCCAAATGGAAGGTGTGAAGCCAGGGAGGCTCCAGATGGTTGGAGATACAATGATACAATGACAAAAAGGATATTTAAGATAAAAGAGGAAGAATAGATAAGGGTAAGAAAGAGTGGGGGTTTCCACCTCTTACCATTATAAAAATAAGATAAATCTAAGAATCTATAATAAGGTCACCAAAATAAAGGAAGGGAATGGGAGAAGAACATTTTGCTTTGTAACATTCATACTGGAACTGCAAGTCAAGAATTTTCTCATTAAGAGGAACTCATCTCATCCTCCTTCCCAGATCTTCCCCTTCCTATGAAGTTAAGTGACAAAGGTTTCATGGTGGAGCTCTGAGTTGGCCAAACTGGTCTCTCATTGGTCAGCTAGACTGAGGGCTGATCCACTTATGGAGAACACTGACCATTCAACAGTCACAGATTAGGGTGGTGGAGGTAGAAATGTGTTCATCGGTTTAGAATTCTTTTTAGGTCTGTGTGAAATGACAGAAATTTGTTTAGATGAAATGATCCAGGCCCTGAAATGACCTACATTATGGGTGTGAAACTCACAGCATCAAATTGCTATTATGTGACATTTTGTGGCATTTTTTCCCTTCAGGGAGCTGGGGTGGGCATAGCCTGTGCATGAATCATCCAACCCATGGGCTGCCAGCTTGACACCGTTGACCTACAATCCAGAGGTGGGATTCTACCAGTTCACACTTAGTTGCTAGAACTGGTTGTTAACATTCTAAGCAGTTTGGAGAACCGGTTGTGAGAAGAAATTACTGGCCTAATCCTGTAAGGAAGGCAGGAAGGAAGCATTCTGGTGTTGCTTACAGAAACTGCCTTTCCGTTAACTCTTATTACATTCTTGGCAGGACTAGACTTCCTGTCTCTGGAACTTCTCTGGAGTTTTTTTCCCCTCCTTTGCTGGTACTTTGCTTGTGTGGAGTGACCATTCAAAGCTACAGTGGAACTGAAAAAAGTGACATGACCCTTTTTCACACTTACGACTGTTGCAGCATCCCCACAGTCATGAGGGGCCAGGCTAGGAGATGCGTCCCTCGATGTGAGTGAAATTGAGTTGGCCACACCCAGCCAATAACATCAAGCCATGTCCACCTAGTCACATGACCACCAAGCCATGCCCACCAATTAAGACATGCCCACAGAACCGATTGTTAAAAAATTTGAATCCCACCCCTGCCTACATCCTCAACAAAATAAGTCAGGTAACACTAATTTCCTTCAAACCACACCTGCAGGAGAAGGAGTCTCTTCATCTTTTCTCCCACTGTTGGCCAAAGAGCTTCCAGGCTGGGCAGCCTGCTGAATGTCCACAACCTATTCTGAAGTTAGAAAGGCTAACTAGAAAGGCTTTAACACAAATTGAGGGGACCCTGAACTAACAGATGAGGAGCCTAGATTAGCAGTGCAGGAGCAGGTCACAACTATTTTGATGCCCCTGAAGCAATATATACATATATATTTGTTTTTTTAAGCTTTCGCGGGTACTTACATGTGTGCTGTTCAGCTTCCTTCGGGTATTATCCCAC